>CAXIQD010000040.1:0-19000 GCA_964030785.1 Siderastrea siderea
GTTATCAAAGAAGAGCTGTTTCTTATTTGGTGTTGCTTTTGCCATTCCGCGTTACAAATGTAAAGCAAGCAAAGCGTGATATCGGCAAAAGTTACCTACAAACAATGCAGTACACACTACAAATCACTACGGCGAAACGTCTTCAGGTAATGGAAGGAATCCACTGTAACATGTAACTGGTAGTCTAGCGAAATAAGCGTACAACGAGGTAAGTTATTCCTTCGATCGTTTCTTTAGATAAGGTAAACGCTTGCGTCCGCTCGCTCGCAATCTCTCCTTTCAGGGATAATCGAGTGAAAAAAACACAGCTGCAGCGAGCGCCAAAATCGCCTGCCACGTGGAAACGTGGGCCGCGCGTGATGAGCTGCTGCTGTAAGCGTACGCCACGTTTATATTTATTTTTAAAGAATAGTAGCTCTTTCACAAATGCGGTTTTCAAAGAGGTCCTTAACGAAATAAATAAACTAAATATCTATGAACTCTTTCGTAAGAAAATAAACAAGTGAACAATAAGCCCTGTTATACACTCTGTAGTAAAAATAACATAATTGAGTTGACACGCGCATTTGAATACCTTTTCTCGTTCACCCAGGTTGGAGTCCATGGCATCACCGTATGCCTGAACACTTCTGGGATATGCAACATAACAAACATTTTGAGACAGAATTTTAGACAAATGTTGATATCTTTTCCTGGTTCACCCAGGTTGGAGTCCATGGCATCACCATATGCCTGAGCGCTTCTGGGATATGCAACATAACAAACATTTTGAGACAGAATTTTAGACAAATGTTGATATCTTTTCCTGGTTCACCCAGGTTGGAGTCCGTGGCATCACCATATGCCTGAGCGCTTCTGGGATATGCAACATAACAAACATTTTGAGACAGAATTTTAGACAAATGTTGATATCTTTTCCTGGTTCACCCAGGTTGGAGTCCATGGCATCAACGTATGCCTGAGCGCTTCTGGGATATGCAACATAACAAACATTTTAAGACAGAATTTTAGACAAATGTTGATATCTTTTCCTGGTTCACCCAGGTTGGAGTCCATGGCATCAACGTATGCCTGAGCGCTTCTGGGATATGCAACATAACAAACATTTTAAGACAGAATTTTAGACAAATGTTGATATCTTTTCCTGGTTCACCCAGGTTGGAGTCCATGGCATCAACGCATGCCTGAGCGCTTCTGGGATATGCAACATAACAAACATTTTAAGACAGAATTTTAGACAAATGTTGATATCTTTTCCTGGTTCACCCAGGTTGGAGTCCATGGCATCAACGTATGCCTGAGCGCTTCTGGGATATGCAACATAACAAACATTTTGAGACAGAATTTTAGCCAAATGTTGATATCTTTTCCTGGTTCACCCAGGTTGAAGTCCATGGCATCAACGTGTGCCTGAGCACTTCTGGAATATGCAACATAACAAACATTTTGAGACAGAATTTTAGACAAATGTTGATATCTTTTCCTGGTTCACCCAGGTTGGAGTCCATGGCATCAACGTATGCCTGAGCGCTTCTGGGATATGCAACATAACAAACATTTTAAGACAGAATTTTCGACAAATGTTGATATCTTTTCCCGGTTCACCCAGGTTGGAGTCCATGGCATCAACGTATGCCTGAGCGCTTCTGGGATATGCAACATAACAAACATTTTAAGACAGAATTTTCGACAAATGTTGATATCTTTTCCTGGTTCACCCAGGTTGGAGTCCATGGCATCAACGTATGCCTGAGCGCTTCTGGGATATGCAACATAACAAACATTTTGAGAAGAATTTTAGACAAATATCGTACATCCTTTCTGGTTTACCCAAGTTGGAGTCCTGACATCACCGTATGCCTAGAGGCACTTCCGGGATAAAAGTCTCACATTCTCCGTACTTTTTCTGAAGAATCGCCCTCCAATTTAATGGAGGAAAAAAAAGTGATTCTTGTCTTATTATCAATAACCCCCCTCCCCCAAAAACAATCCTACCTCAAAGATAAGCCCCTGAAAAAACGGTTTGGAATTATTGCCTTATTTTATTATCGCAAGCAAAGCCTGTGTATTTCACGACCGCCTGCTTAATGGTCACTTTGTTTTCTTTTGACCAAATATTTCCTTTTTCTGATGCTTGTGCCTATTCTCAGTGCACCAAAAGAACCACCTAACACTTCAGTTAGTGAGGAGCTCTGCGCTGTCAAATGTTGTCCGTATTTCGCAAGTTGGAACCAGAATAAAATTGGAGGTGCTTATAATTATTCCGGTGCGACTTTCGAACCGGTGTGAGTTTATTTTGGTTCGCTCTGTATTTATTTTACATGATACCGGAAAGTACACAAGAAGACATAGCACAAAGGACACGCGAGAGACACGAGCGAGCGCGAAAATTGCCTGGGGCGTTAAAACGTGATGTGCGCGTTATGAGCATGTTCACGTGCGACATGTCAGGGTCTTCTTTTTGCCTGACTACTCTTGAGTGAAAAGAGACTGTTCGTAGTCTAGATACTGGTCCAGAATCCTATGTCGGTCAAATTCAGTCTTTGTCTTACTATTTCATGGCAGATGGAGCTCATCGTCGCAAAAACGGAATATTTAAACGCGGTATATATCTCCTACCGAAAAAGGATAATATTAGCTCGTCTGGAAGAAATTGAAGTTTTGCCGATCGAGTGAAGCGGGATGAAATTTTTAATTATTTTGCAGTATAACTAACGCCAGGACAGTGTGCTTGAGTAGAGTGTAGTTTTTCGATTTGCCGATGGAGATCCGTCGCTTGGTCAACAGCCTCATTTTTTCTTCTTCAAGGCTATACGTTTTTAAGCAATTTCCTGCCACACCGCAATTAAAACCTGTTTATGTATCTCTCAAACACGATGAATAACATTAGAATCAATTAAAACAAGCAAGAAAGAATTTCACGCTTAAAGATTATAACACATTCGCGCGAAAATTAACGCCTAAGTGGAACAGAAACGATCATCAAAACTGATTTAATTGCATTGGAATGCTAGTAAGTTACTGGGCTTCACGCAGAGATACATGTCTTAAAGACAGGTATCTCTGCGGGATCCCAAGGTAATTTTTGGTTGCTAAGAGCGTCTGGCTCGTTATGGATTTTGACCGCAAATTCAATAGAAGTTCGCTAAAATTTGCCAAGTGCCACCTTTTATTTTAGAACGGCGTTATTTGAGAGTGTTTATGATAATTGCGGGCTGAAATTTATTCATCGCATTTTCAAGTTTACAGATCTTGAGGTCAGCTTGCGGTCATTGAACTTGTAATCACGTGATCATTCTTTTCAAAGGCATGGCGTGAAATCGATGGCCCATGAAGCGGGTTAAAAAAAGTTCCCTCCCCCCACCCCCAAAAACCTCTTTGATCGATAGTAACTATGATTGTCGGCAGGGAAACAAAAGGGGTCATCAGTTGGGTTGTGAATTTTAGAGTTCGCGTCATAAAACCATTTGTTAATCTCGCTACTTTGAAACGAAAAATCGTAACATAACGAAAAATCGTAAAATTCGTTGCAGAGTTAATCCTGGACGTGACTGTGTCCCAGCCCACATCTAGGACATCTCAAAGTAGTAATGTATCAACCCCTCCAACAACTTCAGTTATCTGGTCATCATCTCCTGGACCTGCTCTTACACCTTGGTCATTTCAAAACAGTAACACGTCTACCCCTCTAACAACTTCAGTTATCTGGTCAACACCCCCTGGACCTACCCTTTCAGAAGATTTAGGTAGGGAAATTCAACATGGTGGTGCCTCTTTAGCAGGAGTTACTAGCTTTACCCCAACATCAACTTCCAGTCACAGTTATCCTTGTGAATCAAAATCTGTATCTCCACTGAAGTACTCTCAGTCAGGTCCAGTAACACAGTTGAGTCCAGGCACCCGAAGCACATCAACTCCT
Source organism: Siderastrea siderea (assembly GCA_964030785.1). Taxonomy (NCBI): domain Eukaryota; kingdom Metazoa; phylum Cnidaria; class Anthozoa; order Scleractinia; family Rhizangiidae; genus Siderastrea; species Siderastrea siderea. The sequence goes on from CAXIQD010000040.1 coordinate 3,920, forward strand.
TACTTTACTGGTTTTAATGTAACCTCTCGTTATTATTCAGCTCAAGTTGTCGCAGTTGAAGAACCCGTTGATGCATTCATTGACAGGATTCATTGCATTCATTGTGTTCCAAATGAGTTTCACTAGCTCTCAAACAGATTCAAGTATAGCTCTTCTAGGAGCACAAGAGCACCAGCGATTGCCACCACTTGAGCTCTTCAAGTTTACAGGAAAGCCTATTGATTGGCCAAAGTTTATTGAGAGATGTCGTGATCAAATACACAACAAGACCACACTTACTGATTCAGATCGGATGGCTTATCTCTTTCAAAACCTCGATGGTGAAGCCAAGAAAGCAGTTGAAAGTTTAGATGTCACAGGCCATAGTTAATCAGCTGCCCTCAAGACACTAAAACGCCTATTTGGGGACCCTGAAAGTGTAGCATCAGCTTACCTGAAGAACATGCACGAAAGCCCTTATGTAACTTCAAATGACAGACAAACGTTGCGTGACTATTATTATCAGGTGAAAGCCTGTACAACTTGGTGCGTGAAGATGGGCCAATGTGCCATTTTCCAAACTCAGGAGTATCTCAGCAGGATAACCATGCGATTACCCATGAACCTTAGAGTGAGATGGTACGAACACATAGATGGTCGCGGTGGTAGATGGACTCTGCTGGAATTTGAGAAATGGTTATAAATGTTAAGAGAGGAAGAGTCACTGAGAAAAGATGGGGCTGTCTCTTTACATGTCTTAGCACTCGTGCGGTCCACTTAGAGTGGGCAGATGACTTGAGTACTGATTCATTTATCATGGCTTTAAGAAGATTTCTTGGGCGAAGAGGCAACCCTAAGACAATGCGTTCAGATAACGGAACCAATTTCGTTGGAGCGAATAGAGAGCTGACAGCATCTTTGAAGTCGTTGAGTGAGGAACGAATCACCGGCGAGCTGGCCCAAGAAGGGATCACCTGGTACTTTAACCCGCCGTCATCTCCACATATGGGAGAAATCTTGGAATCAGTGGTGAAGCAAGTGAAAAGAGCATTAAAGACCGTCATTAATGACCAAGTTTTGCCAGAGGAGACGCTCCGTGCAGTTCTGGTCGAGACGGAGGCTGTACTCAATAGTCGGCCACTTACTTCGGTCAGCGACGACCCGGACAACTATGAGGCACTAACACAAAACCACTTCCTCCTAGGAAGAGCATCACCCAACTCCCCACCCGGCCATTTTGAGGAGCGTAAAGCTAATAGTCGCAAGAGGTGGAGAATGGCCCAAGCACTTGCTGACATGGTATGGCGACGATGGCGTAAGGAGTACTTACCTAATAGGTCGTTCTAGTTTATTAACTTGTTTCCCACCTGTCTAACACGTAACGCCAGTCAGCATTTGTGCAGGTTGATGTTTGAGTCAAATAACCAGACCCAGCTGCAGAACACCTCGCTTCTTCAAGACGATAATTGCCACCGCTGCCAGACGAGTCATTTATATATAATCCCTGGAGGTAGGTGTTGTCTTGGAGGCACACCGACCAACCATAATTCTAGGAGCTTTCCAGCCATCCATTATTTTGGGCAGCTGCGACAAAGATGCCATGTAATGAGCTGACGAGGAAATTAAGGCTCGGACTGTGAATCTCTCTGGGATCCCCTTTGTATGACATTCTTTGTTGGCTCATAAAGCTAAAGTTAGTCACTAATAAATAAGCTGGTCTATATTGCATTCCAAACAAATTACTCAAAATTGTAGCTGATATCATTAATAATGATAACAATAATAATAATAATAATAATAATAATAACAATGCAATTCTTTGTGCACTGTCAGATGGCCTACCTATATCACGCAAGGTGGTTTTCAATAAAATAAAACAAACTAAAATTTAACTAATAATACTGAAGTGCTAATATTTAGGTATTAGAAATGAGTTAAGAGGGGGTTGATACCTAAGTGCTGCTCAAAAGTTGGAGAAAATGGAAAGCTACTTTTCAAATTGAAACCTATTCTAAAAAATATTCTAAAAGCGTTATTAGATAGGTTTCTTATCTCCATAGGCAGGGCATTCCAGTCACGTAAGGCACTATTTAGGAATCTAAGCATTCCCCATGCCAGTTAGTATTTGATTTTATAATTCGAATAATGTCCTTTGAGCGAGTATTATGACTGTGATGGTCTAAACCTCGGATGATCATATTGTTTCTGTTGTTGTCATTTATTTAATTATACATATAGAGGCAGAGTTGCATTTGTCTTCTGGTTGATAGATTCATTCAGTTCAGATCTGCAAGTGCTTCAGTTGAAGGCAAATGTGGCGTCTTATCCAAGACTATCTTGGCTGCTCTATTTTGGAGAACTTGGATAGAATGCATTAAGACTTTGTTGTTTTTTCTCGCCCCATACGATACTTGCATACTTAAAGTATCTACCTTGAGCCCCCTTGTTTCCTTTTTAGTGCATCAATTTCCAGCGGTTTTACGCCCAGTAATTGGAAAGTTGGGAAGATTTTTCCTTTTCATGAGGGTAACAGTACATCAAATCCAAACACCTATCGTCCAATTTCCATATCATCTTCTATTTCTAAAGTTATGGAATAGCTTGTTTATAAGCGACTCTGTGAACATCTTTCGGACAACAAAATGTTAAACAAATACCGATCATCAGGTTTTCGTTCGTTACAGTTAATTGCAATTGCCGCAGATTTGCTTGACGCTTGTAATCAATGTACTTCACATTGACAATGGTCTTGTCACCTCTGCTGTTTTTATATTTTAAAAAAAATTGAATTGCGGCTCCTCGGTGTTGGTAACAATTCTCTTCCATGGTTTAGATCATATCTTTCAGGTCGACGTCAGAGGCGCGGACTTAATGGTTTTCTATTGACAGATAAACATATTTCCTGTGGAGTACCCCAGGGAACAATATTAGGTCCTTTTTTATTTCTTATCTATATTACAATCTACCTTGTTCTCTATATTACTCAAAAGCACGGATGTTTGTTGATTGTACTAATTTAGCTATCACGGCATCTTGCTTTAGCGATCTAGAAAGCATGGTCAATAACCAATTAGAAAGCATTGGACTGTGGCCTATCGCCAATAGGTTAAGTTTAAACGTAGTTAGTACCAAGTATCTTTTAGTTTGTTGTAATCACAAACATCCCAACTGACGTACTCCCTCCGACTCAAATTGGGTGATGATCCGATAAAAAGGAGAAAGAATAGTAGGACTTTAGGTGATTAGGTGTTTGCACTGAAGATATCTGCAGGCCTTCCTGGTTTAAAACAGGTCAGACCGTTTGTCACTACGGAAACTTTAATCACAATTTAAAAATAGTTGATTCTTGTATTATTTGATTATTTTGACGTAGTTTGGGCAGGTTTAAATAACGGCCTATCGGAAAGATTCGACAATTAATGCATCAAATTTATTTTGTCTGCATTTAGTAATCAATTCAGATCGCTTGTCGAGGAGTGTAGATCTGTCAGCAGTGAGAAATACACAGGTTTCTCTGATAAACACAATTGCATACGGAGGGATGTCCTTTCTACGGACTTGCTTTCGGGTCCAAGCCCCCACTCAGTATTTTGCCGTTGTCTGGTCTCAAAGCCCAAAAGCTGTGCCATGGTTAGTTGAAAGGCTGTATCGATACCAATAACTACTTTTATTTTAGTGCTAATAACTAATAGTAATTTTGCCAGTAATTGCAACTCTTACAGGGAGAAGTAGAAATCCCCCTGCCTACCGTTGTCCCCTGGTGGGTATGAAAGATACATAGTGAGATAAATACCTTGCTCCGCAACTGCGTTGGAGTGAAGCCAACCTTCCCAAAGAAGGAAAACCCACAGCAGCGAAAACACAGAGAATGGCAGGTCCTTCCGTTCTCAGATCATGTCGCAGGACAGTGAAATCATCTTTTAACTTTGAAAAGCACTTCATCAGCAATAACTTAGTTACTCAGTTTTCAGCATTTCTTGTCCGGGGTGAGTCAGAAACATGACTGATGCCATATAACAGCTGTTGACAAAGAAAAACGATTCGGTTGTTTTGTCATTGTGATACGTTTTTCTAGTTAGTTTTTCGCAAATTATGTGTTAATCTGTTCTGTCATGTTGTTGTATTTTGTTTAGCTTGATTTTTGAAACTTCTCCGCTATACTTCCCTTATTATGTGGTTCAAAGATCTCTAGTACAATGTCTCGATTGAAGTTGTGAAAGCTGCTAGCTGCTGGAGGTGAAGAAAACGAAACCCGTTGTCCCCGTAGGAAATCTATTTATTCATTATTGCTGTTGTTTCAAGCCTAAGATCTCAATGAAAGGGATTTAACAACATCTAACATTTCTTAGGTAGAACTATTTTGTAGAATGGTGAACGGGGCCGCTAAACGAATTCAAAGTTTTTTTCACACCTGAGAACAAAGGAGAGTTGCATCATTATCATTATCATCATTCAATATTATTGACACAGTGGCCAAACGCGTTTAACAGGTTGAATTCGAGAATGTGGAATGGTGTTGAATGAAAATGCTATAAAAGTCTTTTAATTTTGTTAGGGGACTAACAATTTCTAACTTAAAATCAAAGCTTAAGTCAAAGCTACACAACGCTTTTCTTAATTAAAAATGTTACGTTAAGTTATAGCCTATTTGATAAATATGCAGAAGTAAAAAATATGCTTTGTTTTTAGTTACTGGACACTCTTCCTTCAGTTCATTTAATTGTATAAGATACCAACTGTAGTATATCCAATACCGTATTAGTTAATAGTAAAAATCTTTCCAGTTAGTTTTTTGTAACTGGTGTTAGTGTTCCTTTCGAGGACGTTTAGTGCAATTTTGTCTAAAAGTACGATGGCTTGCAAGGGAGACGCTGCAAACAAAAAAAAGAAAGCACGCAAATGAAAAATGAAACCACGTAAATAAAAAAGAAAAACGGAAGTGAATAGGAAAAATGCGTAGGGTCTGAGCTCCGCGCCTCGCAAGCCGCCATGTTTTGTATCAGTTATAGAGCAAAGTCTGGGTGGAAAGTGCAAAATAATTGCTCAAAGTGTGGAGTATTTCTTTCGAATCCCACATGCGAATCATCCAGCAAGACCATAGGGTTCAAGGATTTAGAAAAGGAAAGAAAAGGAGCGATTGACGCAATTTCAGCCTAAGAAAAAGCTTAAGGGAAGCTAAAGGGTTAAAGGGAAGTTTGGGTGGGGTGCGCCGCCGAGGCCTTCAAACCCTGACCTTGTTCAAGACAAAATCCGTTTATTTTGTTACCCTGTTTAAGATTAAAGACCTTTTTCGTGATCGGAAAGAAATTATTTCAAAGATTAATTTTTAAATAAATGACATTATCATATTATAGAATACGATTTAAAAAAAAATTGTTGGTACCGCACATGTAAATCGTGCACCGCCAACGTTCACACCCTGTTCAAGGCTACCCGTCCAGAATTGACACACTGTTCAAGACGCTAGATAGTAAAATTTGTATACCCTGTTTAGGAAGAAAGACGTTGTAAGCCATACCCTATTAAGAGGCACATACCCGTGTAGGCTAAATAAGGGAGTCCCCCCCCCCCCCCCCCCCTCCAACGGGTTTCCACAAGAAACTTTGCTCCACAACTGATACAAAACATAGCGGCTTACGAGACCTGGAGCTCAGGCCCTACGCGTTTTTCCTATTTACTTCCGTTTTTTTTTTCACTTCCGTTTTCCCTTTTTTTATTTGCGTGGTTTCTTTTTTGTTTGCGTGGTTTCTTTTTTATTTGCGTGCTTTCTTTTTTATTTGGTCGTTTCCTTTTTTCCTTGGCGTGGTTTCTGTTTTGTTTGCGTGGTTTCTTTTTTGTTTACGTGGTACGTGGTTTCTTTTTCATTGCTTGTTTTCTTTTTTTGATTGCGTGGTTTCCTTTTTGTTTTCGTGGTTTCTTTTTTTGTTTACGTGATTTCTTTTTTGTTTGCAGCGTGTGCCTTGTAGGCCATCGTAAAGGTGGTCCAAAACAAGTCAAAATTTAGCAGGGAAAAAACTTCAGGGCTATTTTAAAGGAGGGTCTCATGCTGGGTTTGGCTGCGTTAGAGTAAAGAAAATTTAGTAAAATAAGAGGCCTACAAAACAAACCCCACGGAGAAATCAAAGTATCTTAATTTTAGTGCTGTTCTTTCACACCTGTTCTTTGACACATAGACGATAACTTTACAACTCAGATTTTAGCTGCTGTTTTTAAGGAACCTTGAACTGTGATACTAAAGATGCTTCGAACCATTCGTATTACAGAAACAACCGTCGAGAAATGAAATAAAACAGTTGACAGCCGAAAATAATTCCAATTTAAACAACAAATATACGACACATCTAAGTATTAGCGTTGACGAAACATCTGTTCGGAAAGCTTTACTAGGGTCCGAATCTTCAGCTTTAAAGGAGCTATTTCATGGTATTTTCATTCATTTTTGTGATCTGACAAAATTACTTTGACCTTGAAGAAAACCTCAAAATAATAGTTTGCTAAGGTAGAAAAACACTAAAGAAGTAATTATGAACCAGAACTAAACAAGGATGGTTACGACTGAGGGAGATTACGACGGAATGAAAACAATTGGCCCAATTTTGTTCAAAATGCGTTATCCGTGATGCAGCTCCTTTAATGTCAGTCAGACTATTCTGAAAATCACTTGTCACTTTACATTTTTAATATTGTAACACGAAGAAATCAATTCCTTATGGAGGGATCGAAAAAGTTAATTTGGGTACCAAAAAACGTCAAGGATTTTAAGTCTTATGTTTGTTCAGTTTCTTTGTTAGCTTGTTCAATGAACTGTGTGATCTCTTCTCTGGTTGCGTTCCAGAGGGAGAAGATATCGTCAATAAATCGTTTCCAGACGAGCAGTTTTGAAGCGCTTTGATTTAAGATCTCCGTTTCTACCTTAGCCATGAAATATTAGCGAAAGCAACTGCCATTTTGGTGCCCGTGGCTGTTTACTTCAATATCGCACTACAGTATACGTAACAAAAATGACTCTGACTTTCATTAGCGAAAGAATAGATTTTAATATGGTTTAGAAAAGATTTACAGCGCAAACCAACCGACACAGGTGAACGAGGATAGACCCTCCGATATAGACTATTTCAAAGCACTCTAGAAACAAACAAATAAACAGATCTAGCCAAATTTGAATCGTTAGTGAGCTGGAAAAAAACAAAGATTAATTGAACGAATGGATGTTTTGATATTGCACGGAATTTTCAAATAGTTATAATTTTCACTCTAAAACAGGAGTCAAAGTTATATGTTTTAAATAATCTCTGTTTAAATTCAAATCCTGGATTTCACTCTAAATCGGGGGTTAAAATAATCCCAGTCCTCAATTGGAGTCGAGTTTTTCCTGCTCTTTATGGAGTTAACTCAGTGAATAAAGCTCCAAAATAAAGTAACTCTACCGTCAGGAAATAACGTGACTTCAGTCATAGTTACTTTGACTTCTTGAAATCACTCTATGCAAAGAAAAAGAAAAGACTGAAATAATGAAAAAAGGATGACACGGTTATTACATTTAGCGTTAAAATGCATTGCATTTACGGTGGGTCACTTTATTACATTTAGCGTTAAAGTTTATTACATTTACGGTAGGTATTACATTTAGCGTTAATGTGTATTACAGTTACGGTGGGTATTACATTTAGCGTTAATGTGTATTACAGTTACGGTGGGTATTACATTTAGCGTTAATGTGTATTACAGTTACGGCGGTTATTACATTTAGCGTTGTTAGTACATTTAGCGGTGATACACCACCCTTTGGCCTTACTATAGTACTTTTTGACATCTTTTGCCTCCATTTTGCTCGTACCATCCAGTTCAAAGTGTCGTCTTACTCTTAGTGATGGTACATTCCAGTCAGTGGTGTCGTGTCTGGAACAATCTTTCAGGTGCAATCCGTAACATCAAGTAATTGGACATCTTGAAAGTTGCACTGAAAGCTCAACGTTTTTGCTTACGGGAACTTCTTTTAAGGGAACATGCGGAATATAAGCTGACTATTATTTATTACATAGGGACAGCCGCTTAAGCGCAAGAAAAACCAAAAAAGTTTCGTTTTTCCTTGACGTTTTGACGCTGTTCTGGAGGTTTTCTTGACCTTTTGAGGTTTTGTCGGTGTCGGAGGGTTTCCTAAAGTTTTGACAAAAAAACACAAGAAATCTGAGATGGCGACTGCATCTAGTTTTTGACGTCACCATCTTATTTTGGGGACCTTGAGGAAAATGTTTGAGACGTACTTTAAACTCACCAAGTTTCATTCTCACAGCTTTCACACTCTTGAAGCTAGGAAGTTGGTGGAGGGGGGAGGGGGAGCAAAATAAGCGTCCCCTTTGGTCATAAACTCTAAAAACTAAACGTACTTTTAATCTTCCTCTTTTTTCACATTCTTTTGCTTACTTTTGTACGTAATTATCCCGACCTATGTAATCAATGAAACGTTTTACTCATCTTATCCATTAAAAAATGGATTAAGGGTTTATTCTTCCATCGCTTTTAAAGGAGCTATGTCACGGTATTTTTATCCATTTTTCTGATCTAACAAATTACTTTCACATTGAAGGAAACCTCAAAATAAGTTTCCCAAGGTAGAAAAACTCCAAAGAAGTAATAACAAAGCAAAACTTAACAAGGATGGTTTCGACTGAGGAAGATTAACACGGATTACGAATGACAAAAGATGCGTTATCCGTGACGTAGCTCCTTTAACTTACTCTCACTGTAGCTCCTACAAACCTTGTTTATGATTTTCGCTGGACGCGATTTTTCAAGCAAGCGAAAACGACACCAACTATGGTGTATGATACATATTTACTTGAAACTTGAATACTCTGCGATTTATTAGATGCAAACTACATAGTTAAGTTAATATAAAACTCCCAGTCACATTTGAAACTCTCATACATTTGATAATCAGGTTTTGAAAAATTAGGATCACACTTTCAAATAAAAACCCTTTAATTTTGTCAGTAAAACGTTTGCCCAGTATCTTAGGATTTCATAATTAAATTCTTCAGAATTCTAGTTTCAGGAAAATTATTTAATAACGGTTCTCTCTCCGTCTTGTCAGCAGACAAAATTAGGGGCATTCAACAATAATGAAAGAGAAGCTAATGAAAACGTCTGCTAATGAACAAACTCGCGTATTAAACTACTTCGCGATCGCGATTTTTCCAAATCCAAATCGTGCAATTTGTCCAATGTGACCGTCCTTTCCAGAAGCTGTATTGCCTTGGACAGCGTTCACCGACAAAGAAATGTACCAAAATGTACCACGTTTTTGAAACGTCAGTTTTGCTGATCAGTAAATTTTTTGCTAGCGAAGCTGTCGTTGCCGTTGCCGTTGTGACTGCTTATGTGTGCCAATAGGGTCCAAAATCCGAGACAAGTTCTAATGACAACGCGGTGTATTACACTCAGATATTTTACACTTTTCATTTTACTTAATTTTATGGGAACTGTTATTATCTTACGAACAAATTACATAATATACACCATTACTCATTGCGCCTAGCTTATTAGCATGTCTCAATGTTATGATGAGCAATGGCCGATGGGTTTATTGGTCTCTCGACATAAAACTGTCGAACTAAGCAGACGAGTTCTTCGTAATTCCCCTCTTCCTTTTCGGTTTCTGAATTTTTTGCTTTATTTTCAGAAAGTTTTTTCTCTTGTCTGTTTTCCTCGAGTTCATTCAACAGATGTGAAACTGTGGGTTGCGTATCATCTTCTTTGTTGCTAAAAAATAATAATAATAATATGCGTGAGGTAAGTTGAGATCTGCTTACTAGCCCGAAGAGCATTGAAAGGGAAAACGTCAAACTATCTAGACTGGTAATTTCAATGATTTACATGCTTAGGTTTCCACATATATAAATATAAAACTGCACAGTAAAAAAGTGTAACAGCAGCAGCTATCTCAGTTCCGTAAGGAAAAAAATGTTTACAATAAATGTCTGAGTGATGTCTGTCGTATCTTGAAAGCTCTCAACAAAAAAATGCGCATGTGCATGTTAATTGAAAGACCTTATTTATACTAGATGCTCTTCAATGATGATCGAGCACAGGCACTTATTTTATTAACATCAGCTTTTCCAAGAGAGGATCAGAAATTTTTCACAGGAGGGGTACAAACAGCAGCTTGAATTTGATATTTCCAAAGCCAAAGAGTGGTAGCTCGTTTTTACCAAATTTATAGCAATAAGTAGTTGATTTCCTGGTAAATTTGGTCTGATGGTCAACGCTGGCCTCTTTTTTTGTCCCTTTTCATTTTGAACGTTTTGATTAAGTCAAAAACTATAAGTTTGAGTTTGAGTTTGGAATAATAGGTAAGGAAAGATGACTTCTTAACAAACAGTAACTTCAAGAAACGCAAGTAATTGTGAAACTCTGAAAATGACTTTTTATTTATACAGCTGATGTCTTTCAATAGGTATAGCGCCGTAGGCTAAGCAATCTAATGCCCTTAATCGAACATCATAACGGTTCTTGATTCAGAGAAGAGTATTGTTTTCAAACTCATTTGCGATATGCATAGTTCTTTGCCGACAAAGAGAAAAAACAATAGACAGAACAATAAATCATCTTTGAAAGTAAACCAATTGTTGAACGATATTGTTTTCAATATTTTTTGAATGTATTTTTTTAACCAAAATTTATTAAGAGACAACGAATTTTGGCTTCGTATTTTTAAACTAAGAAAAATGACCACATCGAGTTACATGTAACAGTTCCTGAACAAGCTAAACAAGCAAATGGGTTAGTTGCTAAGCAGCACGAAACGCCCTGAAAAGGCCAGCTATTTAAGTTCCATATTGTTTAATTAAAACGAAGAAATTGATTTTGATTGAATAGCAAAGAGCTCGTACAGACGAACCGTGGCAGAATCCCACTAGCATCACAAGTATAATTGAGGCTGCAAGGTGGTCTTGGGGACCAAACGAGGGCCCAGCAGTGGGCACCAATAGGAGCACCAGTATCAGAGGCACGAAACTTGAATAAGGCCTAAAACTATATATAGCATTGGGTTAGGGGATTTTGTACTAAACAGACTTACATTCCTCTGTCGCTTTTTGATGCTTTGTTGAAATTTGCTTGATCTATATACTTTTCCTCATTAGTATCTGAAAATGAATGGAGAAATGCTCAACATTATAAAGAATAGTAACTAGTTTTAGCAGATTACTAATTCCAGGATTTTTTAAATAAATTTTCATTTTCGCAAGGGAATTTTCATGTTAGTGGTTGGTTCATTAGCGTGTAAAATATGTGAAATGAAATTCCGTAGCGTTTTGAGATTTTCATTTTCATGTTGTAGGTAGTCTAAGTGTCTTCAGAAAGTCACTGATAACGCGTATTGCAACGCCCTTTACATTTACGAAATAAAGAACGATGTTGTTTGTACATGTAGATTGTACACATGCATGATTGTTTTTTCCAGTTTTTGTTCGTTCGAAATATAGTTTAAAACGAATGTATAACAACTAGGGGCTGGATTCAAGAAGCCTTCCTAAGTTAAGATCCTATATATTGTTTCTTAACGATAACCCATTGCTGGATTAACAATATGGTATTGTCAAAAAAACAATTCTCAGGATGCATCTTAACTTAGGAGGGCTTCGTGAATCCCACCCCTGAATTGTAAATGAAATTCCCTAAATGTTAACGATGTTGCAGTACGTGTTATCAATTTTCTAAGACGCTAAAGACTATCCAAAACATGAAACTTAAAATCTCAATACGATATTGAATTTCACTTCACACGTTGTCCTCACCACTAATAAAGCAATGAATAACTAAAATGAACTAATTCCATTGCGAAAATGAATTCCCATAAATGTTATTGAATTTTTATAAATAGATATGAAATTTATTTTCTACTAATGAAGGGCAGAGGTGTGGTATTTTATCGGCGACCATTTAATGATTTCTTCAATTTTCAACTATTTTGTTCGTTTGTTCCCTTGCTACCAAAATGGATCATCTAAACCACGTTTTCCGACTGCCCCAGAAAATGGAACGAATGATGGTGGGATCCATACAACAATCACACGGTTAGACATATATTTACACTGACATTTAACAAGCATTTGCACCGGGTCAGTAAGGTTTTGAAAAGGTTTTGGTCCATAATTAGACCTGATATAATAGCTTTCATTTATTTAGCCATTTATTTACAATTACTACTTTTTCTTCCGAGTTTGCCAAAATAGGAAATCCGAAATATGTCGACCTTAAGCAGGGTGTAGAGTGAACGGGCCAACTGTGGAAATTTTGTCTTCATCTGAACCGAAGTAAGAAGTAAACATAGCTTAAAGTCGTGAAAATAATGATTTAACTGTGGTGCAAAGAAGCAAATGATTTATTAGCACAACAGAAATCGCAAACGGAAAACTATTCAGTGAAAAGGACGCCTATGATTATTCCATGTCAGTGATAGCAAATATTTCCACATAATTGTTTATTTCAATGGCTTCACTTGAGGATTTCATCCATAAACTCAAAGGATAGAATAACCTTGCGCATCGTTAAACAATACCGCAGAAAAATACTTCTCAGGAGGATTATGTACGCAGACTTGCATTTGTACTTCAAAGTAAACAGCATCACAGATAAGTGCTGCTCGATAGCTTTCACTTACACGAAAACAGATTCAAAAGTCACCTTGTACAGTATCAAACACTCTATTAAATTCCGAATGTCGATTTTTTTTTCTATCTTTCTGGCTGGTTCATAGGCTAGATTTCCGCCGCTCTCTCGAGTCCGGTCTTTGTTCCTTCATTTCCGGAACAGCGGCTAATAATCGAGCGTAGGTGGTTCATTGAGCACAGGTTGTCAGAGAATAACCCTGTTTTTTGCCTTGTACGGAAATGAAGTGCCATGTCAAGTGTCGCCACGTTCAAAAAATTTCGCCTGGGAAGATGTCTGTTAAAGAAAGCAAAAAATTCTGCAACGATGACCAAAGTTGAGAACTCAATAAAACAGTGATTCCACTTGCGCGTGTTGGATTGAGGTGACAACCAACTCGGTGCTGTGGGCCTCGTTGGATATCATTTCACATCCAACGCACGCCCGTGAAATAATTTAGATTTATCTGACTTGAGTCCACAGAGCCAACATTTATCGTTTGTACATTCAATTGATTGCAAATGCCTCGCTTCCAGTCAATGTCAACTGTGAAAGGGTGGCAGCAACTCCTCATAAATTACCGAGCTTAAAGCTTATGAATTCATATAGTATAACACTGCCAGTTCAATTGATTATCCGAGAATTATACGTTAAATATTGTAAGCTGTTGTTCCTCAACCCTAATGAGAAGCGCGATAAATATGCAACAGTCGATCGGGTGGCTATTAAGCCGTTTTCAAGCTCGCGCTTGTGAGATCAAGTATCAAAAGCTTACATTTTCAGCTGGTATTTCAATAGAAGTAAAAAAAAAATATTGACACAGCAGACTTCAGTTTGAAACATTTAAATAGAACTTGCTCAAATATCAGCAACTCGTTGAAAACATTAATCCTTGTTATCTTCTTCCGCTGTCTTGAAAGGCAAGTCACGGCTGCTAAACAAACGCCCAGGACTTCTATTCCTTAGTTTCACACAAATAAAGATTCTAATAAGATGGAATATAGACTTTCTAAAACAAGCTACAATGACAGGTAGAATTTCATCGCCAGGGTAAACATTTCTGGTTCATAGAATTTACAAAATGGCTTTCCTTTGGCAGGATACTGTTGTAGCTTGCAAGCGGAAACATAGAGACAAATATTGTTACCTTTTGTAGCGAAGTGTTCAGCGATATGCTCAGTAGATGAAGATAATTTTTCTGTGTTTTCGTGAGACGCTTTTTTGAGAATATCCAGTCCGCCATCCGTTGTAATATTTTCGATATCTATTAAGTTATCACACGCCGCTTCCAAACTTTTACCCTTATCAACCTGGCTTTCTTCGGACATAGTCATGCAATGATGAAGTAAAGAAGAAATAAACCGACGAAATTGCCCCAGTTTAAGCGTTAAAAGCCCGGGAAATCAAATCTTTTAGGCAGGATCCAAAGTTTCGGTTAAAAATCACCAATCTTCCATCTCACTGAACCGTTTCATGTTTAGCCTCATCAGGCATTTTCATTGGTCTGAATCATGTTGTCGCATGGTGAATAATTAAATGATCTGAAGCTGAGACAGGTGCTGTAGATGGATTAGACAATAGATTCAACATATTCACTTTCAAAAACAAAACGCCATACCTTCGTTTGGAAATAATTCTCTGTATAGAGAAAGCGTTTGTGATGAGAGAGTTTTTAATTTTTTTAACATGAAATACAGCTGGTTCTTATATACCGTATATTTCACAAGTGCTTTACGTTGCACTGAAATGTACATATCGATTTTCAGATAAACATTTGATCGTTTAGTCGATTTACTTTTCACTTTAGCTCAAAATTCTGTCGTAGCTATGAAAAAAAGTGAAATAAAAAAATACTCAATCGTGGAATTCATTTTCCTAGTTAAAAGGATATAAACATTTCTTTCTCAAATCGTATATTTTGAGGCAATAGCGGAAGTTACCACTGTCTTGAATTATGCTAAATTTTGTAAAGTACGCTGAAATTCTTAAGACTCACTTCTAATTGCTATGGTTTTGAAAGGCAGACTTAAAAATTACCACATTTGCGTTTTAAGAGTCCTTTCAACTTGTTTCAGTGGCTATTTAAGGCTAGGTTGTCAGGAGCTTTCGTTCTGTACAGTGATTTTGGTAGCGATGTTTTACGCACTTGAATACTCTGGTTAGCGTCGTTGTTATAATTATTATTTATTCTTGTGCATTGGATGTTAATAGCCGACATAATACGCATCAACATCTCCTAATACGGATTAAGCCAGTAAAATCATAATCCACTATTTAAAGTGCTACTATGATCAAAAATATGAATTTTTTGTTCTCACCATATTTCGAAAATGTAAGTACATATTACTCACCGTGCAAAGTTTTAAGTCGAAATTCGTACGGGAAGTCCAATTATTTTAACTGTAATTTTCGAATTCGGCTTGCCGCCATTACTCAATTCAAAAATGACCG
>CAXIQD010000041.1:0-17000 GCA_964030785.1 Siderastrea siderea
AAAAAACATGTCGGTTTTGCTGTTTGATTTTAAAACTGTTCGTCAACTGGGCTGTGTGAGTGTAAGATTGCGTGGTCTTTGTTTTATCATATGAGGGTATAGTCCTAAGTTCCGATTATTACACGTTTCGCTCGTTGCTGATGCGACTGTACTGGCCAGTGTTTAAGTAATAGGGACTTTAAGATACGGTGACTACGGACTACGGACTACGGACGAGAGGCACTTTAGGACTGGGACGAGACATATGTGTTCTGTTGTCCCCACCGTCGCAAGCTCACGACGGTGCGTAGTAGAAGGATTTCACGTAGTACAGCGTGGTGTAGTACGAGGAACTGAAGATGGTATGAAAAAGTAGTCTAAAGTTAGAAAATTGAGGTGCTCTTGTACGGTAACGCTTGAACTAGGAATCTAATACGCATTTGGAACAATTTCAAGTACTCATGAACTCAGAACAGCGAAAAATGTACGGCTTCCTTTGTTTACTGATTTTGGCCGCCGCGTTGTTTTCCAGAATGAAATTAAATTTGATGCTTTGAATATAACTTGTAACATCAACTCTTCTCTTTGCTCTTTCTAGATACAAATGGCTTCCCTTCAAGTTCAGAAGTACTTAATTTAGTATTTGCTTCTGAAGTATTTTTGCAAGCGAAGTAATTTGAAAACGAGCCCTGAAAATTTGATTAAGCTTACACGCAAGCCTCACGTGCAATTACATTTTGAATTGCAGTGCGACGATTACAACTCAAAACCAGAGCACCTCGAATCTTTTTAAAAGAGATTTTGTGTCTGTTTAGTGTAGAGTTGACCTTCGATCTTCGTTCGTAACTCTGTTGTCTGTAGTCTGCGGTCTTAACTTCGCATTTTCGCGCCACTCGTTGTGTACTCGGCCCAGTGTTTCAGCCAAAGAAAAACGCGCGTCCAACCGCAGTCCGTAGTCCGTAGTCACCGTATCTTAAAGTCCCTAATAATTATATCAAACACGAGAAAGAGTGTTTCATCAGGATATCCAAACACCGAGAAGTGGGTTGAAAAAACGAGGCGCAGCCGAGTTTTTTTAACCGACTTCGAAGTGTTTGGATACCTGATGAAACACTCTTTCGAGTTTTTGATATGGCTTCTCAAACCGTTCATAATTCTTGGAGAAATTCAAAGCAGAAATTCGCAAACGTTATGCTAATTAAGATCCGGTATCCAAACCACCGTCACGGTAGTGATTTCCTTTGTTTTCTCTTTATGACTTATTAATGAGTTTGAGAATAAAGTTTCAAAAACTTTGTATGACACGTTTCATTTTCATCATTTGTTGGAAAAGGGGCTTAATTTCCAAAAGCACCAAACACTTCACCAACCAAGATAAAACAAAGGTAGCTTTGATTTTTGGAAAGAGCAATAAACTCATTTACTTTTGTATATCGGAAAATGAAGAAACTAAACTTTAACGAGAACATATTAAAATGTCAAGATTGGCATAATGCCATTATGTGGTGCTGATTCGTGCATTTCGTGAGGGACTTCGTGTTTCCGCTTAATTACGTTAGAACGTACTCTAACTATTTATGAAGAAACAAATATATGCTGTTCTGGAGCTCAACATTTTAACTAGCGATGAAGAAGCAAAAATGAATTACCTACAGCACGTTCGTGTGAATAAAATCACGCAATCATTTTGACAGATCTCACAGGCTGTCACCTTTTACTTCTCTACAGACAAGAGTCACACAAAGCATTGACTCAGTGCCATAATGGTTTCCTTTCCGTTAAGTATGGTGAGAATTTACTTTCATCTCAAAGTTGCTTTATTAATTATTTACATGGGCAACTCATTTCGAACTTTATCTTTTATTAATGCCTTTTTAACTAACTTGAAAGAGGCACCCTTTTAAACTCATTTTAAAAGCGAGTTTCACTTTCCGTTGCTCGATCACTGAGTCGGATCATGATAAGCAGATCGCAATTCCCCAATCAAGTTTTAAAAACACGCATGTGCACATTGCAGTAACAATCGGCTAAACACCGATTCAAAACATTTATTTATCAGTTTCAGACGTCCGCGTATGCCCGCAATGCGCGGGCCGTTTATTACTAAGAAGTTATACAAAAAATTAAATAAATCAAATAAAATAAAAAATAACAAATATTATTCCTTATGGCCATGCTCAAGAATAATCATTGAAGGGGAATTTGGTGCGAGTTGTGGTATTTTAAAGTTTATACATGGTATCGTTATAAATATTGTCGCTTTTCATTATTTTTGTCAAGGTATTGCGCCAAAAAGCCGGAAACCTTTAAGAGAATATTTGTGGAGATAAACGGGAAATATTGTTACAGTAGATTGCAGGATAAACTGAACAGTGTAAAAGCGAACGTGATCGGCTAAATCAGCTGTTAGAGAAACGCGAATTTAAATACCAAATTAACATTTAAATAGTCCGACAACACATCAACAGTTTAATGACTTTCTTTTAACCACGCATCTCTCTTATTAACGTATGTTTAAAAAAAAGCCTTAAAGATGTTTATATCGCCAAGGAAAGATATAAACACGCTTTAATCTTTAATTTACAAGTTTTAAATAAGCAATGTTTTAATTTAGGAAAGGGCAAAAATCATAATCATCTGATGGTGTTAATTATTTATAACACAAACGAATAAAATATATTCTTCCAGACTATTCTCCAACAATCTTTCGTCGATGAGAAGGAAACTCCCGCATTTTTTCACAGATTTTTGTTAATCTTAAGATACAAAATATGAGTGATGAACAAAATATGAGTGAAGAATTGAAGAATAATTCGCCTTATTTCAGAGTCCAAACTGGAAGTCTTTGATCAAGCTTGCCCTCATTAAAAATACTTATCACGAATTTATTGGGTCTATATTCACGCACGTGTAAATGAAACACCTGGTGACATCAAGCAAGGGCCCCGGTTGTTTGTGGTTATTATCGTGTTTTTCTTTCCTTTTGCTAA
The DNA here is from genome assembly GCA_964030785.1 of Siderastrea siderea. NCBI lineage: Eukaryota > Metazoa > Cnidaria > Anthozoa > Scleractinia > Rhizangiidae > Siderastrea > Siderastrea siderea. The sequence continues at coordinate 2,970 of CAXIQD010000041.1, forward strand.
AAAGATCTCACCTGTAGAATTTTGGAAAAGTGGCCGACAGAGAACCGTTTTAAACTTATTTTATGAAGCTAAAAAATAATTTGTATGTAAAAAGCGCAAATGATTTTGTTAAGTGAATGCTGTGTTAGAAGGAAATAAAATGCATTTTTGTTTTCTGCGGTGAGTCCTGCCACTTTCTCAAAGCAGCTGAATAAATCTTGGTAATTGTGCATGGCACCCTTCAAAGGAGAAATACGCCATCGCAAAAATGGGATTTTTTGGGCCGGTTAAATTGCAGCGAAATAATTAATCTTGGTGTAAAAATGCGACTTAACGAGTACTTTGGAAAGAACTGTCAAGTTGTACAGTGCAATAGAAGAAGAGCAGGCACCATCTCCGCAGAACAGCTTAGAGATGTCGGTCTTGCATTATTTCGCCATGTTTACTTGGAACCAGCAATATTCAACTGAATTTAAAATAAAATAGAATATCATCACACAACAAGACAAGTTTACTGATCGCATGGTGGCTTACAGTAGGGAGAATTCTTGTGATGAATACGGGAAGAAAGTGGCGTGCCTATAAATACTAAAACGATGACAAATTTATGTATTCTATTTAAGTTCGGAAGGTCAAAAACATTTTCATCTTTAATAAAATAATATTAAATATTTTCTCCTGTAGTACTTGTATTGGATAGCCTGTTAAGCACGAGTTAAATTTTTGAATATTATGAAACGCAGTTCAGTTCACGGTCTAGTACCTCTTATCGGACTCCAGTTGGTTGTAAATATTTCAGACGTTATTTTTGTTTATGTGCATAGAATTGGTAATTTTTCCGCTTGCTAGTAAACGAGTATCTTTGTCTAGTAGATGGATTATTGCCCAACATATAGCATTTATTCGTCTTTAGACGACAAATTTCGTTCACCAGAGTGAAAGTTGGATAACGGCCTATCCACTGTTAAACAACCTGACACCATGCGAACGTAAGTCTGTGTTTGGAACGAAAGCGAAATTATTATTAATAAGCTCACCTGTTTTTAAAGAGCAGTCGGACCTCTGGAACAAGCCAGACTAGATGTAAAAAAGAGAGGAAACTTGAATTAGGACATTTGAAATATTAAAGTAAAATATAAAATGCAGTTAATAGGAGATATAATTTCACAAAACCTTTACACTGAGCAACATAGTAAGAGCCAGAAGAACGCCTGATTGGAAGTATAATTTCATGCTGGCTTCGCAATGCTAAGAGAAAACTGTTCTCGTTCCTCAAAAAGATGCAATGTTTGTAAACCTTGCCGTCGCTGCGGTCACATTTCAGGGATAAACAGCACACATATCACCTCAGCGGCAATATTTCAGCGGCATAGTTTATATATTCATTGCCTGTTCCTTCTCACCAGCGTTCATATTGAACATTCTATTGACTCCTGCCAGCCAAACCCATAATTTGATTTAAGAGAGGATTTTTGCATGACAGGTAGATCTCTATGAAAATTGCTTCGATTTGACCGAAGTCAGGACGGTCGCGTTTTGACAGGACAACACAAATAATAAATAAATTTATAAGTCGCTTCGCTTTCTATTGTGTTCAACTTGATTACCGTAGACGTGCTACAATGTTGGTCACGCCATTTTAAGCGCAATTCTGGACGCTCTCCATTTTTATCACACGCGTCAAAATTGATTTCTTTATTAGAATATTTCAGTTATTCAGTTAGTGGAAAAACGTACAACTGATATATAACAAACTAGAGAATTTGGGATGGTTTTAAACTACCTAAATTAGACCAAACACGATTTCAGTGAGCCTAACAAAAAGCACGCTATGTTTCTGACATTGCGCATGCGTATGTCCATTTAAATTTGCTGTTTTTTAAAGTCCTGTTTCCGTTCAACAAAAAACAGTGCGCTCAAATTAATCTCGATAGATTTTTTCAATTACACCAGTTTCCTGAAAATTACGTTTTGTTTTTTTTTTAGGATTTTCATAAGTTTAATTTGTTATCTTTCCTCATTTGCGGTTCAATGCAAGAGAGACAAAAGCGCTTCCGGGATCACGATTGAAATCGCGAAGAATATGCTGCTGTTGAATGTTGAAATAACTACCATTAACTTCTTACAAAGTCTAATTTCCCCAAGTAAACACAATGGCATGCTCGTTCCTTTCGTTAGGGCCCTTTTAATGTGACCTAGATCCATCAAATCTTTTGTCTGCGGTGTAGTCAGTTACCAGTGTTAGCCTAAGCGATGCTATATTAATTTTCACTCCTTCGTTTCTTTTTTTTTCTTTTTTGTACATCAAGTACAGCATTATCTGAGTGTGTACATATCCAGTGCCTTCAATATTCCTTGCAAACAATATATAAACACACTACTGTATATACCTAATTCAATAAAGGTTGCTTTGGGCATTGGGCAATTGGGCATTGGGAAGCTATTGTTTGCGGTCACTCAAGCAAAGCATTGCATTGTGTTCCGTATGCCCAAATGCCCAATGTCCAATTGCCAATGACCAATTGCCAAGGCAACCTTTATTGAATTAGGTATATTTCTGTGAGTCCTTTTGTCTTTTGCATTATTAAAAAGCATTTTAAAATATACAAATAAATGAATGCGCGAACGAACGAATGAATGAATGAGTAAGCGCAATTTTTTTTATAAATGAGATTAAAATTTAGTTTCTTTATTTAAATTGGAACAATTTATTTTGCGCATGTTATGTAGTCTTCCCAGCCAATGCCCCTTTTCTTTCACTCGGTCTTTGCTAATTACTTAAAAAACCGAAACAACAGTCAGTTTGAAAAGGAAATGTAAGACAATGTAAACAAACGTATGCTGACGAGACTGAAGTAAGAATAGAGGAAAGGACCTTGGCCGACATGCTTTGACGTAAAACATCTGTTTTGCTGTTTCTGTTTTTTTGGTCTGTTTTTTTTGGGGGGGGGAGGGGGGTTCACTCGTGAAGTCATGGAAAATAAGAACAAATATTTAAAGCTGGTTTTATGAGAGAAAACAAGATAAAACAAAATAACAACCAAACAAGACATTTAAAACAAGATATTTAACTTAAAAACAACATTTCATTTTAATCTGTAAATTTCAATCACCATTACAGGAATAATCTTTTATGGTAGATTTCAACAAAGTTAAAGAAAATTTCAAGAACATGGATTTCTCAAAAAGTTGACATGCATCAGACTATACTACGGGCCTTGTTACCTATCGAACCACAGAAGGGAGCCCGTCTCAACATCCGACACCTCTCGACTTTCCCGAACCCTTGGAGAACTTTTCGAAATTTCCTGTGGGAATATGTCGCCTAGACCTAACAGCTATAAAGCTCCAGTACTATTTCAGACTAAAAAATCTTTGTTTAGAATTACTTAAAAATTTCCAGATCCTTGTATGAAGGAGGGAATGATATTAAATTGAGCTGAAAAATCATACATGAGATATTCGCACTTACTGACATTGTGTCGAGTATGGCTTTTAGCCTTCTTTTTCGCTTGTTTATTACCGCCTGATAGATACTGTCAGCACCTAAAGAGTAGAAAGTGATCATTCCATTTAAAGCTACTAATCCAGGAGGAACAACGATCCAAAGCACTAAGAACGCTTCTTTTAGGTAAAAAAAGGATTACTAATATACTATTTTAGATTTAGTATGGTTGACTTTCGGACGTACAAGCAAAGTCACACCCTCACCGTGGAACAAGCGGGGTGACGGACCCCCTTGAATTTTTGATATGTTACAATATTTCGAAAAGATTCCACCTTTAGTAGAAAACCTGTGTTGTGCTCTACAGGGTTGCGGCGCTGCTGGGGGCCAGTGACCGATAGTAACCGATTCTCACCAAACTTGTGTCAAAATGTGTCTAAGGGACTTGGGTACAGCTACTAAAAACGGCAGGTGCTGATAAAAATGATCTTGGAAAAACTCAAATAAAACCTGATGAAGGCGTCCTACCCCCCCCCCCCCCCCCGTTTGTATGTTCAAGGGTTAATTTTGCAGTCAGTTGGCTTTAAAAGGTGTTCTTTCATCCCAGGCCACCCTTGCCTCACAGTTATCTGACAATAGCCAGCTCTAGTTTACAGTTCCAATTTCCAAATTCAAACTAACATTTCAGATAATCTCTCTCTTCTTTTTTCTCTCTTCTTCTCTCTTCTCTTTTTCAAACGGTAGCCTCATAATTTATGGTATTTTTCTAGCCAGATTAGTCTTTCATTTTGATAGGGTCAGATACTATCTTTTAGGATAAAGTATAAATTAGCATGCATTACTTATGGATATTCTCATCGCTTATTAAAGAAAATGAGATATTTTACTGAGTAGAATATCAGTAAAGTTTGCTTCACTTCACTCTGTGATTGGTTTGGAAAACTCGCGCCACTTTTTCAACCGATGAAAAGTAAAACCAAAACTAAAGTTTTCCTGTCGCGTGCGCCTTCCTGCGCTGACCAATTCCGAGTTCTGATTGGTTCATTGGGCAAATTTTGTTTGTTTGGTTTGGGTACTTGCAGCTCCACGATGCTGGGCAGTCATTGTTTTGGTTTTGGTATTACTGAAAAGTACTTTAATCTTTAACCACTTACATTGCGTTAAGTCTATGTTTTTTCTGTCGTCAATGATAAGACGCACGTAGTCCCACTGACACTGCCACTTGTGATACGTATCAGGGGAAGAAGCATCACCTCTACAAACAGTACAGTTCATGTCACAGATTACTCGAGGAAGGGAAAAGGATAATCCTTAAAGAAAAGGAATAAACAGTAAGCTAAAATTAAAAATAAAATTTCAATTCTGTCCAGTTTGCCTCGAATATTCATACTTAATTTACCAGTGGGAATCAAGCCCATTCCCTGACCTTCAGGGCTTGGAATATTCAAAACACTTAATAGCAGCAGGGAGATTCGTGATGGGTTAAGTCCATACGAGCTTAAGATCTGAAGAAAAGTGGTTCGACACCCAGTCCCTGTCGTCGTGTTTTTTTCTTATACAAGAAACTTTACCTCACATTGTCTCTCTCCTCCCAGGTGTATAAATGGGTACTGGTGACATACTGCTGGGGGTAACCCTGTGATGGACTAGCATCCCATCCAGGGGAAGTAGCAATACTCTCAGTTGTTTCATGCTACAGAATGCGGATTAAGCTCCGGCCGTGTGGGCCTCCTAAGCTCGTGTTCGACTCTACCTTACGTTACCTGAGTCCATACGATGTGCGTCTGCATACTACTGGGATCAGTAAGGTCGATACATGTTGTAGACGTAAGTTTGACGTACGTTTGACGTAGACTGATACAGTTACATCTCCAAGCTCTACAATTGACATTTTGTCTGCTTGTCATCAAGAATATCGATTCATACGTTTCAGTTTATTCCCCACCTCGTAAAACAACCATCAAGGGATTGGATTAGATTCAACCACATGCATCCTGCCGCTGTATCTTACACTTCTTCAATTTCCTTCGTGTCAGGCTTAAATTGTAGGTACAACACTATTCTTCAAAAAGCTGTGCGTGAAAGTTTATCTTCTCACTTCTGTATATGAAAAATTATATTTTTACTAGCCCTACTTGGTCGATTTCGGCCCTTTCTTCTCGATCTTATTCTGGGCGTTTCAAAGCGCACTCGACTTCAAATTTACCACTTCACTGGTTATGAATAATTAATGATGTCCAGCCATTCTGCGCGATGCAATAAGAACGAATAAGTGTAATTCACGACTTCAGGTGTTTGTCTTAAGCATCATTACATTAAACAGTTGATTATCATAAACCAAACTTGCCCACCTTTCAAATTTGGTTTTACGTTGTCGCCATATTCTATTGTAGTTTCGCAGCAAGGACCAACGGTTTGTGTTTTCTTGTTTGTCCTAATACCTGAACAGTTCAAACGCAGTATTCCAAAGCTTCCTCTGCAAGTCCAGGAGATATTTCCGGATAAACTAGATGGGTCCACGAATTCGTTGCCGTGACACATTACTTGAAAAGGAGAAATTCCACTACTTTAGCAATAGCAACTGGAACTTAAGTTTCAAATAATAATTATTCTTAAAGATAACAGAATAAATAAATAAATAAATAAATAAATAAGTAAATAAATAAATAAATGATGATGATGACCCTTGCAATTGATTATTCACCGAAGTGGAGGTGAATAGTATTGGAAATTGAAGATATGAACTTATCCGCTTAAGTTATTATCTTTAACTGCATGGGTTATCACAATATTTTCTTATTTCACTCCGCAGTTATAATTTCATAAATTCTCTTCTAAGATGAACTATTTATTGATAACATTTTTCTTAATTTTAAGATTCAGAACTTTCCCGCTTACATTTGTACTTATTTACCTCAGATCGAAACTAACCCGCAAAAGTGCGTCTTTATTATTTTTATTCAGCGGTCTCGGTGAACTCGAAACTGGAATGGCAAGACAGGATAAAGGGGTAAAAGTAATTGCGTTCGACGATAGGAGAACGCAACCCTAATCCAGGCGGGAGTGAAATCGAGATTTTCTCTGTAGTGGATGGATGGACGGACACCAATTTAGCCCCCCCCCCCCCCCCCCCGAAGATTTCGCCGGGAACTGGTGCATACTTTGACTCGCTTTCATGGAACCAAATGACCTCGCTTTCACATCCAAAGGCGTCTTCGTTGCGAAGAAGCTTGTTTCGAACGAGGGAAGTTCCAGGCTCGAAAAAGCAACCTTTCGCCCAAGGAGTTATTGTAAATCCTTGATCGAAGTCTTAGAGAAGTATGCACGACTCCTTGGTACATATGTCAACCTGCAGTTCGCCGTTCAGTTGGCATTCTAACCTTCTCGCCTTCGATGAAGAACCACTCGGCATACAACATTCAAATTTATATGTCCGTGAAAGAAACACGCTAGTTAAATTTACTTGATACTTAAATCATTTCTCTCTCAAACAATGCCTTGGCGAGTCACTCTCGAAGTTTTGTGTAATGTCCATGCTGCCACTTTTAAATTTAGAAATCGCGTTGTCTGCTTATTTCAGAAATCGACGTTTATCAACGAAGCCGCGAACTAAAAGAGGTTGAGAGGACCACTGCGCGAGTATTTTTGGAGGTTATCAAAGGTAAAGAGTTCAACGGTACTTGTAACATTTCAGTTTAATTCTGTATTTACATGTGAAACTTTCGATGAGTACATACAAGCGGTCATGTAACTAAATATGTCCGCCTGAAAAATAACATCTGTCTAAGATTCCTATTTAACTATGAAAATATATCAACTGATAACAACCCAGGGGAAGGGTCGAGAAAGATCAGAAAGCTGTGGAGACTCTTTCTTTCCCTAATTTCGGTGTCGACAAGGGTTGCAGTCGAACGCACTCCACTAATCTGCGATTACTACTAGTAGTAAGATTATTCCGAGCGTTACTGATAGCTGCGTTCAATTAAGGTCCATTGTTATTTAGAAAGCAGACTTAAGTGCGGTCCAATACGATATTTTATTTCTACCATGTAAAAGCCTTCTAACACGACAAAATAGCCCATAAAATAGCTCATCTTGTGACAAGGATATTACAGTTACCGAGCGTTGGGTGAAAATCAATTTGGCGTCATTGAGGAAACAGAAAGAAAGTAAGACGAAGGAATTCTGGAGAAAGTTTCAATTCACGAACCTCGTAAATTTTCGTGCAAAGCTTAGAATGAAGGATCCTGAAAACTGGGATTGCAGCCACAAATGCATCTTCAACTCCTTAAGATTTACTAATGAAACATTTTTCTTGTTTAGTGCTTTGACAATTAAAAAATCCTTGTCAATAAGTCAATAAGCTCTTCAAAAAGGTAAGTTCGATTGTGTTTATGATATTCTTTACGGCTAATGTTCTTCTATCCTTGTTATTTTCATGTATTTCGTTGTCCTTGTTGACTATTACTAATTACGAGTGACACTAATTAAAGGCAGTTAAATGACAATTGCAGCTTTGAATGTTTAACAGTACCCTTGTAAAATAATGATAAACTAAGTGAAACAAAAACGAAGCAAAACTTTTCAACCAGATCACTCACTCACTCACTCACTCACTCACTCACTCACTCACTCACTCACTCACTCACTCACTCACTCACTCACTCACTCACTCACTCACTCACTCACTCACTCACTCACTCACTCACTCACTCACCCTCTTCGTGCTGAGTGGCACATAAGGCCTCATTTGGTTGTAAATATTTTTATAAATATTATTTATTAAATGAGGGAGATCGAGAAATAATGTACTTCATTTTTATCAGGCAGTTTCTTTTTTTTTTAATTTTAATTTTTTTATTTACAAAATATTACTTACTATACAAAGCTAAAACTGTTTAACACAGAATACTTACAGTATGGTACCTATGCTACAAGATATTATTATTATATAAGATATTATTATAACTTAGCACGCGGTACAAACGTTAACAATGCTTACAAAATTTACGAGACATTTTAACAGACTAAAGCTACGATTACAGACTGATGCTATACACTACATATACATAATAAGGCTACATTACTTGTGCGGTACTGCGATACTGAAATAAGCAAATGACAGAAAAAATAGAAAGAAATAGAAAAAAAAAATTAACAAGACGGATAGTCAAACAAAAGGAGGCTCAAATACTTATTTGTGATTTGGATTTATGTTTTTCAATTTCAAGGTGGCTTTTAAGTATAGCAAAAAAAGCTTCCCAGATATAATCCTCTTCTCTTCGTGACGCAGTATAAATATAATATTTGGCGATGATTAAACAGAGGTTCAAACCAAGGCGACGAGGAAGATCTTGAGTGAATCCATAGATTATATTCTGTTCTGATAGGGTGATAGAGTCTGAGTGCTTTCTGTTCCACCAGAGAGCAAACTGGGTCCAAAAGGTTTGTACAAAAGAGCATGTTACAAAAAGGTGTATCAAGGTTTGTTTCTCGTTGCAAAGATGGCATTTCTCGTGTTGAATAAGTGAGTCCCTAAAAAGAGTGGCATTAGTGGGTAAAATGTGATGGATAATCTTGAATTGAAAAATAGTGAGTCTGATGTCTTTAGTGACCTTAAAGGGAATGCTATACGTAAGTCGTATTGTTTCTTCATCGAAATTAGCCTGTGTCATCCTCTTTTCAGCCGTGGGTTTTTCAGATTTCATTTTTACGAACATCTGGCTCGCAACTTTGCAAGAAATTTTATTTAGTGATAACTTAGTTGTGCCGTGAATTAAAGAGTTTGTTATAAGTTCGCCTTTATCAGGCAGTTTCGTTGCCACTGAAAATGTTAAAGTAGCGGGGCATTACGACCGGCATCTATATCGCTGTGACAACAGACTTGCTGTAGCAATTTCGCTAAAACACCGGCGTTGTCTTTTAAGGTAGTAGGGCTGACTTAAGTTCAAAAATAAAACATACCGTAGAGTTCCGAAAGTAGCGGCCTCCGTTACTTTTGGAATTAGCAGGCCTAAGGGACCGCAACTTTTGGGTAGCTCTTACCTTCGGGTCGCTAAAATACGTCATAAATTGAAGAAAAATGGTGAACACAGCTGCACAATAAGCATAATAAAATCACTGAAGTCGAGTCACTGTATGCAGAGTTTTCATGAATTAAATGCTTGTTAGAGTGAGCTACTTTCGTTTACTTTGTTAGTAGGAATAACAATAAAGCTTGTTTGATGTTTGGCACTGACGGTTGGTAATAGGTATTGTGTCACAAAGAGCGAAAAAAAGAAAGTCCGAAAATGGGCGTTACTTTCGGGAGTTACTGGAAAGGTCCAAAAATTGACGTTACTTTCGGGTAGCCGTGACTTTCGGGGGGCCGCTACTTTCGGAACTCTACGTACCTACAAAAATCAAGTATGTGAAAGTACATATTAAGTTATAGCCAAACGCGAGAGAAGAGGATTTCTCCTGGGCTTGAGGCACCAAAAACGAAGGCCAATGTTGGTTGCCACGAGCGCTGTTTCGCAGTGTTTCAACATTATTATTCTGAAATGCGATACGAGATGTTCTTGCGTTGACAGCTATGAAACAATTATTCATATTTCGACTAGCAACGATAGGGGATAGTTCCAGGGAAATTAGAGGAAAAGGAAGCGGAATTCTTTAGCGCTACAGTTTTAGAAGTCATTGGCAATCGCTTCTCACGTCCACGTTACTTTTTGAACGTTATTTGCCCATTTCACGAATCTTTTGATATCCGATCTTTGCGACGCACAGACATGACTCAGCGTGAAATAGGTGAAAGATTAATAGAACAAGCGCGTTGCTATGCATTTTTGATTGTTTACGACCCCAATTGAGTTCCGACAGGTTCCGACATTACACGAGAAAACCGTAGATTCTCGGTATTCTTCGACCAATAATCGGCTCTTTGTAAACGCAAACACTTTGAACAGCGGCTTTTCAAAGAGAATTCAAAATGGCGGCCGATCACGAGCTCTTTGCGAGACAAAATTTCAGGGCAGGTACGAACTGCACTGAAAGGTATTTAGAAAATAAAGACGTAGAAATATCGTATGTAAATGAAATTTGGGGAGCTTATTCAAATGGAGTGCGAGAAACTTTTCACGGGACCCCAGAACAAACACGGCTTTCCACTCGATAACATAGCCATTTAAAAACATGGCACACGTTTTTTAATACAAATGCCAATAATTAAGGAAGTAATCAGAGTTGCGCTCTGGGCTCCCGCTTATTTTTTGCTTTTCTGTATAGGAATAAACTCCTACTTTGTTTTAAAATAGATCTTGAAAGGTTAAGCCGTAAAACGCCGAACTTTTATTTTGAGCCCGCAATTCAAATGGGATTTGCCACCTGAGGTGTGAAAATTGTCACCTCTGACAACAATTTTTTTGAAAGCTCAACATCAGTTTTACAAGACTATGGCAATTGCTTGTGAGTAAATGTGAACGAGTTAGAGTTATTTGCTTCCAAAGAGAAAGTTCAGTTAGCCCAGTTAGGTGCCGTTCAAATCCAAACAAAAGACACCAAAACACAAGACCTAGTTTATAATCTTTAAATTTACTAGACCTAGAAACAACCCTGACTATTTACAAGGAAATAATAACAATAACAATGGATCAAAAAAGAGGAAGAAAAAAGAAAAACAAGTGTCCCCTACCTGCATGTCGGTCGCTACAGTCGTCATTCTTCGATGAGAAACTTGAAATCTGCAAAAAGACAGATAAATTCTAAATAAGTTAAATTTACCAGCATTTTGAAGAACAAGACTCAAAAGGTAGTGATAATTTTATCTAAATTTATTCCACTTACATGTGCACATGTTTTCAGCCAGACAAGAAGGACAAAAACCCGGCGTATCATGTCGCTCGCTGTTTCTGAAACACCATTGAGGCAACCTAGATATAAATGAAATGTGTTAATAAATAAGTCATAAAAGTAGTAAAGTTGCAATTATAAAATGCATGACTTTAATCCTGCTGTGATGAATGAACATGAAATTATGTTTGTATTAAGTTTTGCATCTGTATTCGATTCCCCGCCGTGAAATTTCTTGAATGAGGTCCCTTGGCAATGCACAGATAACGATTTTAGCAACAATTTAGTATGATGATTTGACCATTTCGTTTTTCCTAGACATGCTATTAAGCATAAGGTACCGACCTTTGAGCTATACAGTCCAGTTAAAGTCTTAGATGTCCATTGCGATTGTGAGTATGAAAACAAACAAACAAACAATTCCATATCATATGGCAAGGTACAAACCGAATGGCGATAACATTGTAGCACATTCAATTAACAATATGGTATAATTTTTTAAGGGGTTTGAAACGTTTTTCATATCTTTCAATATGGAATAATCTTTTTTGCGGAAGTATTCTTAAATTTGACAACGTGACTACGAATATGAATGACTACTTTTCAAAATCTTCGCATTTGTATAGCTGTGTGTATCATCTGCTCATAATTCTATGTTAATAATAGCATAAATTTGAATTTATCGGACAAAACAGGATAAAAAGTTGGAAATGTAGTAATTAGCAAACAACCAATAGACAGGCTATCAGAAAACAGCTGTCGTTGAATAAAAAAATATACCGAACACAAACAGGGGTGGTTTGAATTGAAAACAAAAACCAGTCATAAAAATGACTGTTTTACTAAGAGCGTTGCATCCTAGTATGACAGGATTTAACGATGTCATCAAAATATCAGAAGCAGTTCTTCAACACTTTAAAGGTACATGTAAATTTCAATTTTTGATTGCTAAAATTAATTTTTACTTGTGTTCGAATGCCAGCAGTCTGAATCTAAACTTCAATTAGCCTGCGTGGCCATCTAAGGTGTTCTCGTGAGCTGACTGAGCGAAATAGGCCGCGAGAGGAACTTGGCCGCGAAAGGAATGGGGGAGAGTTCCAAGACAAAAAACATGAAAAACACAGCCATTCGGAAAGTTGAAAAGCCATTGCATATTTTGAGGCATCCCACGTTTGTCTTCACGGTATTTCCCTGCGTTCGTCACGATGTGGGATAGCAACATAATAAATGATTTATTGAAATGGAGGACTGGAATTGAAATGTACTGGGGAATAGACAAAAGATCTTCGGATCTTGTTCGGAAATCTTCAGTAAAACGTGCCTTCAGGACATCCTAGAAAACTTTGGGAAAATGGTCGGGAATATTCGTTCATGTTCGTTATCGGAAAATAATCAGAAACGTTGAAACAGTCTTGGGAAAGTCTAGAAAATTTCGGGAACTATTGCAAGGTTTACCACTTCAAAGCACTGCATAAATAGTATATAGCAGAAACAGATTCTCGTTCATATGACACATGGGTATATACACACGTTGCCTCAAACGTTCATGCCCCTGCTTCAGGAGAATATGTTTTTAAATGTTATCTTAAATCAAGAGAGGATGAAGTAATAGAGTGAATCCCCGTGCCCCATGATAATTATTTGATTCGCACCCATGCTGCAAAGGTTATTTTCTATCTGTTGTTCCCATGTCAACAATCTAAAATTACATGTCATCATTCTAACTTACAAATCATGTGGTGTCGTCCTTGAAATAATTACTCAGTATGACACTGAACCAAAAATTGCAATATATTTCAAATAATTTTTCATCGGAAGAGGCCCATATATGGGGGATTCGTTCTCTCCCTTCATCCTCTCTTGCTTCAATCTAAGCGGAATTTCGGAAAAGAACAGGAGATTGTGCATTTGGGAAAACATTTTTATTAGCCTTCATGCCCGTCTTTTTTAAAGACATATTTAAGCATAGGTGGTCGACCACTGTGAACTTGTCTTCAAAATATTTAAGAGGCCCTGCCTGAGAAAGCGGGCGGGAGGGCCGTTTAGAGAAAAACTGCGCCTAAGGTCTTGAGTACGGCCCTCAATTTTTTCCTATACGGACGGACCTAGGCCGGTGAATAACACTGATGTTTATTTATTCTGCCCTTCTTGAAGACGAAAGGAGGCGAACTGTTTGAGAATTGATTTGTAAAAGGTGCTTCTACCCGCGTTATCACTCAGGATCAAAGGTAACTGAGTTAAGCTTATATAAAGAAAGAGCCGTTGGCAAACGGCAAACTGGCGTTGGGAAAAAGGATAGAGTACGATAAAACAGGACTTAAGAGGCTGTCTCCCTAAGAGTGGTCTGGTCGATCTGGGTTGAAAAATAGATTTCGCTCATTTCTTGTCTGTTGAAAGACTTTCATGTAACTAAACAAAAACCACAATCAGTGTTCTCCTTATCAGGCGGTAACCGGTAAAATTTACCGCTTGTAGCACCGCTTGTTACCGGTTAGAACCACATACTAAGCCTGGATTAGAAACATCCAACAGTTTTGGATTGTGAAAAGATTTATTATTGGATTATGAAAAGTGATTTCATCTCGACGTTTCTAAGTTCGTTAGATAATAGTCTCATCTTCTCAACGTTTCTCCGCACGTTTCTACCGTCGTAAGATGTTAGCCGTGGTTGATGTTAGTCATTGTTTCTCAATATGTTAGTACTTTCCTAAGGTATTAGTCTTCTCGCCATTTTCCATGCGAAAGATAGTATGTTCGTCAGTGTTGGTCTTTTCTTC
>CAXIQD010000042.1:0-18000 GCA_964030785.1 Siderastrea siderea
ATATATTCAAGGGAGTCTTTCTATTTAGTTATTTAATAATCATACAGCTCCCTTGCCTTCCTTTGCTGACTCGGCGCTCGGCAAAGTAGTTTCACCGTGCTAGTTTTTTTTTTTTTTCTATAAACTGGCACGTTTCTGTCGTTCACGTGTGTCTTGTATTTTTGTAGTTCTTAGGATTTTCGTTTTTATGTTAATATTTCTTCTACAGGTTTCTTGGCAACTATCTAGTAATACAGTAATATCTACAAGTAAACAATTATACTCAATCAATCTTATAAGAAACCATTATGCCTTGTTCACATTTTTAAAAACAAGCTATAAGGATAGCAACATGTTATTACAATCCAAATATGTTAAATATCACAAATCGGATTACAACTGTTTCAGTAAGAAAGAATCACACAATATCAGGATATGACAACACCGTTTAAAGCGTCGTTTTGCTCACTCAATGCAAGAGGTTTAAACCAAACAAGAAAAAGAAGACAACTTTTCAGATGGCTTCACAACTATAAATTTGATGTAATCTTCCTTCAAGAAACTTACTCTACGGAAAACATAGAAGCAATGTGGAAATCAGAATGGGGAGGGAATTTTTTTTTTCAGTCACGGGACAAATCACTCAAAAGGAGTTGCAATCCTCTTTAATCCGAAATTAGATGTTCGCATTAAAAACATTATAGCTGATAAAAACGGAAGGTATATACTACTAGAAGCCTCGCTATATGATTCTACGTTTCTACTTTGCAATATTTACAGCCCAAACGACAATAATAGTCAAAAAATATTCTTCTCAAAGCTCAATGACACCCTTCGAGAATACGCTGATATGCAAATTATTCTTGGGGGCGACTTTAATTGCGCCCTAGCACCTTTAGACAAAACTGGTGGAACTTCTATTGAAAGAAAAAAAGCAGTAATTAGCGAGATCAAAAATTTATGCAAAACATACAACCTACAAGATGTATGGAGGAGTCAACACCCCAATCAGTCACAATACACGTGGCGTAACAACTCTCTAAAAGTACAATGCAGGCTGGATTACTGGCTGGTTTCAAAAGACTTGTCAAACTCTGTGAAAGACTCTACAATTGTTCATTACACATTGTCTGATCATTCTGCAATTATCCTTAATCTGCAATCAAAAGAATATACTCAGCGAGGCCCAGGTTTTTGGAAAATAAACAACTCTCTGCTGCACGATGAAAAATTCATACAGGAACTTTCTAACAAGATACCAGATTTCAAAACAAAGCACAATTATCTAGAGGATAAAGGTCTCTACTGGGACATGATAAAAATGGAAGTGAGAGGCTTTTGTGTCCAGTATACAAAACGGAAAAATAGAGAACGCAGAAATGCTGAAAAAAACCTTCAAACTCAAATTGACCATTTGATGACCTTGCTGAAGACGGAGCGTTCAAAGGAAAACATTTTAAAATTTTATCGTCTTAGAGCTGAACTTAACGCTATTGCGGAATATCGAACTAAAGGCGCAATAATAAGAAGTAGAACACGCTGGCATGAACAAGGCGAAAAAAACACTAAATATTTCTTGAATTTAGAAAAAGGGCACCATTTTAAGACGCACATTTCCAAATTGAAAACAAACGATGATAGAGAAATTACTACTCCGAATGATATCCTAGAACTAGGAAAGATGTTCTATAAAAATCTATATACTGCAGCACCGTGCAACAATTCGAAGTACAATCTTTTCTTTGAGAATCCTAATCTTGCTAAGCTAGATGAAACTGGAAAAAATGAACTAGAGCACCCACTCAGTAACGAGGAATGCCTTCACATTTTAGAGCAGTGCGCCAAGGGCAAATGCCCTGGTAGCGATGGACTTTCAGTAGAGTTCTATTTACGTTTTTGGTCGATGCTGGGTGAAGAGTTGGTACAAAGTCTAAACTACGGATTTGAACATCAACATTTGAATATAACGCAAAAACAAGGAATTATCAAAGTAACACCAAAAAAACGTAAGGACAAACTATATCTTGAAAACTGGAGACCGCTGACACTACTTAATGTCGATTACAAAATTGCAACTAAAGCCATAGCTCATAGGATTTCAAACGTTCTTCCCAAAATAATCAACGATGATCAAACCGGATACGTTAAAGAGCGTTATATTGGTCAAAACATTAGGCTCATTATGGATATTATGAAAGTAACTGAATTAGAAAACATCCCTGGGCTGGCTATATTCATTGACTTTAAGAAAGCCTTCGACACGGTCGACTGGAATTTTCTTCACAAGACCCTACAAGCTTTTAATTTCGGTCCATGCATTCAAAAGTGGATAAAAACCTTTTACACGGATTGCTCCAGTTGCTTCATAAACAACGGATATGCGTCTGAGTTTTTCATGCCTGAGAGAGGCGTTCGACAAGGCTGTCCACTCTCGGGTATTTTATTTGTCCTATGTGCTGAAATCCTAGCCAATGCAATAAGAACTGACAAAACTATTCAAGGAATTAATATACACAACAAAGAATTTAAGCTTTCTCAATATGCCGATGACACAACTGCCTTTGTCTCTGACCTAAAATCTGCAAATAACTTGTTCCAATTATTGTCAAACTTCCAGGAATGTTCAGGCCTAGAGATTAATAAAAGCAAAACTGAAGGTATGTGGTTGGGCGCGAACAGAAACAATACAACAGAGCCCCTTGGAATAGCTTGGCCTTCCGACTCAATACTCGCATTAGGTATTCATTTTTCACATGATGATGAAGTTGCATATAAGAAAAACTTCGAACAAAAACTGAACTCAATGAAAAGCCTTCTCAACTTATGGTATCCTAGAAACCTCACTTTATATGGCCGTATAACGATTCTAAAATCTCTCGCAATCTCTAAACTCGTATATAATACATCAGTGCTCACCTTTCCTTCGAAATTTGTCAACATGGTAAATCAAGCAATTACCCAATTTGTGTGGAACAAGAAAGTTAAAATAAAACAAAAGACTATGATTGGCCCGAGAGAAAAAGGTGGACTAGATATGCCTGATTTTGAAATAATCAACGATGCACTTAAAGTTTCCTGGATAAAAAGACTCAACGACAGTAATGAAACTTCAAGTTGGAGCTATATACCATTGAGCTACCTAAGGGATGTTGGAGGCTTGTTTCTACTTCAATGTAATTTTGACTTAAAAGCTCTTAAAATTGAAATACCCCTTGCTTTTTACTCGGAAGCTCTCTACGCGTGGGGAAAAATAAATTATTTTTCTCCTAACACCAAAGAACAAGTTTTGAATGAAATTATTTGGAACAATCGCTTCATTAAAGTTGGTGGTGTTTCTGTTTATTACAAAAAATGGCATGAAGCCGGAGTCATTAAAATCAAAGACATTTTCCAAAACAATGCTTTTCTATCTTTTCCTGAGTTCTGCTCTAGATTTAAAATCAAAGCTAACTTTCTTACGTATCATGGAGTATGCCACTCAATCCCTAGAGAATGGGTTAATATCCTAAAAGGAAACATCCAGGCGCCTTTGGATGGTGAAGATAACAATAGAATACCTTTGAATAAGCTCTCTTGCAAATCGGCTACACGATTCTTTGTCAAAAAAAAGTTTGTAACACCTACTGCCGAAAAAAGGATGGTAAAAGCAAATTTGAATGAAAAAACAATACAACTCATATATAGCCTTCCTTTCAAAGTTACTAAGGACACCAGACTTGCCATCTTTCAATTTAAAATTATACATCACATTCTGCCAACAAACTCAACACTTTTTAGAGACGCACTTAAAGAAACCGATAAATGTCACCTATGCTCTGAAAGACAAACACTAGCTCATCTTTTCGCTTCCTGTTCAAAAGTTAAGAGCTTTTGGTCTCATTTTACTAATTGGTGGAATTTCAAAAACTCCGAGTCAATAACTCTTGATGAAAACATGATCATTTACGGTGTTGCCAATGACTTCTCTCGTCGACTTGGTTTAAACCTCTGCTTGATTATCGCAAAACATTACATTTACACTGCCTCCAGAAAAGAAGAAGAGTACTACTGGGAAGCTTTCATGGCCGTTCTTGAAAGTAAAATTCAGATAGAGATGCATAAATCTAAGAAACAGATACAGTTGTAATCCGTAACAATAACTATAGAAATAAGTATATATAAAAATAAACACATATAGAAATAATAGATATAATAACAACAAAGTAGGCACCCAGGTTTCCTGTTCTCTGTAATATATTCTTTTTTTTTTTTTTTAGTTTCTGCATGCCCTTTGTGTAACGTAAATTATTTTCTGTAAGTAAGCTATGTATTGTAGTGTATTGTAATTGTAAGTAAGCTATGTATTGTAATGTATTGTAAGTCAGTGTCAGTGTCAATCAATAAACTGCTTTATCTAAAAAAAAAAAAAAAAAAAAAAAAAAAAAAAAGTCGTTGATTATGCTTACAGAATAGCTCTTTTTCTTCAGGTGTCTTTCGAAGCTAGTAGCCACTAAACTTCGAAGAGAAGTCGGTTCGTATTCATTGCCATCTTTGGTGCGGACGGAGATGATGAATTGGCTGATGTATTCATTCAGCTCAACAGCCGGAATATCTTCTATTTTTCTGTCTTCGTTCTTCCTTTTCAAAAATCTTTCAAGCAATCTTACATCTCGTTCAGTTTTTTGAGCGGTGTTTTTGTTTTCTTGTTCTAAAATGAATTCTTCAACTGAGCAAACAGAAGCAAACCTTCCCTCGACCATTTTTCAAAACGCGCGTTTTTTTGTGTGCAACGGCTGTCGGATGACGTTTCCTTCAGTGCGTTCATTCATCACCAGTGAAATTTCGTCGTTCGCGTTGCTGATTGGACGAACGATATTTTTTCACAGTGAAATTTTGTCGTTCGTGCTCCTGATTGGCTTCGTTTTAAATCAGTACGAATTTTATTCACCGTGATTTTCGTGGATAAATCTCAGTACCTATGAAATAATGTCTGTTTTCAACATAATCTTCAACAGTAGTTATTTATGATAAAATTAGTTCAATATCATTTTGTAGCCTATATTTTTGTTTATGAGGCAAAATTTAAAATACAATTCAACAATCATCAAGTACTGCCTTCACTGATTTTACATGCAGGTCTTATCTGTTTTGGCTGCCTTTAGTTCGCTTGCTGTTAACAATCTTCTGAGTTCAGTCCTCTGATGGCCTTATACATGTACATCTAGTCCTAGGAAAAAAAAAATCGAAATTTTATATAAATTCTAGACCTGTCATACACGCAACATTATTTAATAGGTTGCAGTGTTAATTTTCAATAGAATATAAGGTAAATATGCACATGTACAGGTTGTGGTTCAAAGTTTTCTTTGGTTTAAAAATTTCAAACCAGTATAATTTTTATTTCCCTAATTGTCTCAGATTCATTACCAAAATCTAAGGCAAAGGAAAATAAAAATTAATCTGGTTTGAAAATTTTCAAACTAAAGAAAAATTTGAACCACAACATACATTTACAATTACAGTTCAAGTAGTTAACAAAATAAAGTAAACAGTCAAGTAGTGGGTTCCAAAGATGGGGAGGCCTGAGTGGCACAATAAGAAGGACATCCGAAGCTAAGCTCTCACTTGAGTGACATCCACATTGCTTTAGCATTACCGTGATAGATCATTTCAAAACCTTAAAAACACTAACCAGAAAAGAATTTTCTGATACACCATAAAAGAACATGTACATTGTAGTTAGTGAATACATGTACATGGTGATGGTTTTCACATGTTCATGTATGGGGTTCTCAAAATTCTCAAACTAATATGTTCTTATTGAGTGAGTGAGAGGGTCAGACAGGAAAATGTTTGGCTTAAGGTCATGGCGTATTGACCAAATGCAGGAGGTCTGTGTGCCATGCCTGAGAGCCAAATACATGGTATTTTACCATCCACCTGGACCTATGAGTGTAGATGTAGGTATTGAAATGGAATGAGACCCACAGAAAAGCTGAACCTAAGGTGTTCCCTTTTACCACTCAGGAGCTCTAACCACTTTCATTGTACAGAATGTAGCTTACACGAGTCTAGAAGTGAGCTATAATTATTGTAGGTCATTGCTTACAAGGTCACCATACAGGCAGGATGCCCTCAATGCTGCCCTTTCTAGCAGTATACAGGACATGATATAGTATGAACCTAGTAAGATTATCTACCTCACTACCAGTTTCCTTGCAGCTTAATTAGTACAATGTATCATGTAGTTCAGCTGGAGTGCAGAAGGTCAGGGGTTTGACTTAAGTCAGGGATTATTTACTATAAATGTTCTGCTTCCTATATGCAATATGTTGAGCACATTTTTAAAATTTTTAATGTTTCGTCCTGGTTACTCCGCCATCTTCAAAAATATAATTATTTTGGTTAATACACGACCAATCTCTTTAGCTATTTACAATATTTAGCATGGTGTTTGTTTCACTGACTCTTCAATATTGTAGTCACAATGTACATGTAGTCCACTATAATCTACAAGAAGTATTCATGTCTTAATAATTCAAGCAGTTATCACCAAGGAGATATTGCCTTGATATGACATGAATCCATGACAAAGTTCAACAACTCCAAACTCTGTGTACGTAATTCTGTCATAATCCCTGAAGAACAGCCTGCGACCCAAAGCCTAATTACATGTTAAACGCACTACCGGTATGTTTGAGGAGGGTGCCTCCTTTTGTTACTTTGTATATGTTCTGCGCAGGGCTCGAAATAATTTCCGAAGAGTCTCCGGACACGATGGCCGGCCAAGTTCGTTTTAGCTCGGTCACGTACCATTTCTGACCGGTCAAACTTATAAGATTAATAACTCTTTAAACAGGGGCCCAAGAACCAAAAAAGTCGTTGCTTAGAGCTTATAGCACTTTAAAGCACTCATTGTCAACAATAAAATTAAATAAATTACACAGCGGCGAAATGAAAATAAGCATAAGTGTATTTAATACACTGTTTGTTGTACTAACCCGTAACACGTCAAAATATCATTATCGTACACATTAAATTTGTCCGGCGCCTCCAAATATAATGATTTCTGGTGTACGTATCACGCTGTGAGATGTTGATCCTAAAACGCTGCAGTAATCCATGTTACGCCAGCTCCCCATTACAAGGGAAGAAAATTTGTATTCATCGAGAAAAGCTTAGTAACCAGGCATTTTAACTCGGGTGTGCCGGAAATGGAAGATACATCATGTGTTCAAGAAATGTGGTAAATATAGAAACCCTGGAAAGGGAAACCGATTGGACAAATTAAATGAACCATTAAAATAATACTCAATCTATCTACATCACTTGCATTTCACCCAGGATTTCAGATCAAAGTTCCGCAATACACAGCGACTCGCTACATAACGATAACAATTGAAACAACTGAAGAGCATGGAAATTTTAATGTATAATTTATTTCATTTCAATACGATCGAATCTGACCGGACAACATGACCGGCAAGACGAAAGGTTGACCGGTCAACTCTCCAATCAGTCTGGACATTGCCCGTTGACCGGCCGTTATTTCGAGCCCTGCTGCGCATCTCGGGATATTTGGGTTTCTTAATAAGGAATTTGCCCCCTAATACAAGGACATTTTTGCGCGGTTTATGGCTATGTGGAAAAAGCACATCTTAGCAAAGGCTATCAGAATCCAAAAAGAAAATTGGGTGTAACCACGCATGTTTCAGAGATAATTGAGCTTAAATTTGGAAAGAAATTGCCATACATTCTTTATATTTTAACGCTTTTTTAAAACTATGGTCGCTTAATTATCTCTGAAAAATGGGTGGTAACCCACATTTTTCGTTTTGGATTCCAATATTAAACCCTTGTTAAGATCTATTTTCCCCATATTTATAACCTTTACAAAAATACATCTCAATTAGGAGGCACCGTCCCTAAATAAAACAGATCTAAGTAATGCAAATTGAGTGTTACAATGAGGATTATAATGTATTATGTTTGAGTAACTTACCTGATCAAGTGTGATACATTTCTTTGCCATGTACAATGTGCATCAATAAGCTGTTTTGCTGTAGAACTGGGAGTACGTACAATGTGTACACATGTAGACCCTGATGAAAAATAATTATTCTGATTAATAAAACTTTGGCTCATAAATAATAAATTAATTTACTACTAATATTAAGCTAAGGTGAATGTAAACCATACTCTAATTTTATCTACATCACAGTATGTGTAGTACAGTACTTTACAGATCCTAAGAGATCGTTAAAGGAGCAATGTAGATGTATGAGGTTCAATTTTCACTGAAATTTAACTTCTAGTATGTAACTAAACAGTGTTAGCCAGTTGATTGTGTTACAGACTTTTCAATAATTTTGCAATCAAAACAAGAATTTAAAAAATTAGTCTGATACAAAAGATGTTCAGTGAGTTTAATTAATATTTGGTTCATGCCAGTGGTGCAAAGAACTCACTAGAGTGTAGCCTGCGAGCAGGCTCTCTTAGTGTGCTATTCGTGCGAGTATCTTGGCGGCGGAAGTTGGCAAGCGAAGCGGGCTGGCGAGAAGAATGGGGCGAGGAAAAGTGAGCCTGCTCAAAAGCCATTGAATTTTGAATTCTCTGCGTTCGTCCATGGACACAGCATTCTGATTGGTTTGAAATGACACATGATGACAGACTTCATTATTGTGACAAATAACAAGCAAGGTGGTGTTATTGTTTGTCACTTTTCTTGGTTTCTTAGACTGCGAGCAGTCTCTTTCTTCTCCTTATTTTAGCGAGAATAAAAAAGGACGATGGCTCGCAGTGTGTTGGTTTTTCAATCGATTCAATTTCTCAATGTGACTCGGCTGGTTGCGTCTGGTTAACGATTACTTATTGTGTAATTTTTTGGAATATCAGCCACGTTTGTTCCGGTTATTGCACACTGGTTTTAGTGCATGGTAGTTTTCAAGCCTCTCTTCTTGGAATCTCCGTAATGACAGGAAATGTAACATTTTATTTGACCATGCAATGGGCATTATCTTGCAGTCATTGTTACAGTGAGGTCAGTTATTTGTTATTGTGGGAAGATGGTATCGCTTGTTCCTGGTTACAGATGTTTGCAACACATAATGTAAGGGTGATACCCTTTGTAATTTCAAGTTTCATGTCCCTGGAGTTCGATATTTTAACTTCTACACTGTATACCGATTTCGAATAGAACACATTTTTAAAACGTAGTCTTTCGAAAAAGTCCTTCGTCCTATTTTCTATGGTACAGGACTTCGTCGCTCGCTCCGCTCGCTTTACGGCTTTTGTGCTCTGAAACTCGTGAGGTCGACTTGTGGCAAGTCAACGGGGCAAAAATTGTCAACTGTGTTTATAATTTTCTTTTGCGCTATTCCGGCACATTCATAAAGAACTCGATCCTTTCGAGTGTGAAAATCTGCTGTCGTGTTTGTTTAAATTTTGCTTCGCTTGCTGATTGGTTGGATATTTGACACCTTGACAGTTAATGACTTGTCACCTCACAGGGGTGGAATTCAAAATTCAACGGCTTTCGTGCAGGCTCACTTTTCCTCGCCCCATTCTTCTCGCCGGCTCGCTTCATTTACCGACTTCCGCCGCCAAGATACTCGCGTGAAAAGCACACTAAGTGAGCCTGCTCGCAGGCTAACTAGAGTCAGTTCCACACACTGTACACAGGACACGAAATTGCGCCTAACACAGTCGCCAATGTGCCTAAATTTTCCACATTGGCAAGCAAATCCTGAAAATTAGTCGCCAAATTGGTCGCAAGAATTCTGAATCACACTCTACCCAAAGACCATGTGAATTTTTCAGTTAATAAAATGGGTTGAAAGGCCTGCACGACTCCTACTTCACATCTTTGTACACTGCACCTTATACATTGTATATTTCAGTCTTTCGACCAATACTGCTTCTTGCATTTTTGCAGTGAGTTTAGTTTGGAGGATTTTCAAATAGTGACTGAATTGAGCATTACAACTTAAATGTCGCATTTCCAAGACTTTGATCTTGAGGTCACATCAATCTCTCTCAGATCACTATATGATGGAGTTCAGTTAAATATGACCTCAGGTTGTCTGTTAAGCGACTTAGTGAGGTTTTAATGCCGCTCTTGGCATATAAGGTATTTAGCTCGTTTAAGACCTCGATAGGTTTTTCAGCCTCTCGTGTTTGAATTTGTGACAATTATTAATAAATCTAAATTAATATAATCTGCAATGTGATGAGTTTCTTTCCTGATGTTTGTAATGCCTGGCCCGGCTTAATAATTTATTGTGTTTAATTATGTTGCAGGATGTTGTGTTTCGCATCACAGAGTGTGATCTAAAGACCCCTTTCGCCAAGAAATTGAAGTTTTAGCATTTTTAAAGCTATGCAACGTGTAGTAGATGGCTGAACTCTGCTTCAGTCAAACATGTGTCTTTAACCCCTCTTGAAAATGTGAGTTTCATGTCTTGGGGTTTTACACGCCTACATGATAAATCATTACTCAGTATCTAGGCATACATTGGACATTCACAAATGCTGGGGAACAAACCCATGAATCTGGTAACCACTTTAAAATTGTTGATTGCAATGAAAATCTTCCATATGCAAACCCCTTAAAAAGGAGACTTTTAGAAATGCACAAAATTCCACTGGAGCATTGTCAAATGCAAATGGGAAAGACCTGAAGTTGTTATCATTCTAATTTTATCAAATCATGCTGTTACATATCAGTACCTTTGATTGAAAAATCAATAACATATTTAAATCACACAAAACGTTTAAGAACTCACTCTTTCTAAATTGGCAAATGTATGTTTTCATTTCAAGTTCATTCGCCTTTGACTGGTCATTGAAGAATAATTTAGACTTTTAATGCATTCAATTTAATGTGCTCACATATCTAAGAGAAACTGAATTGTTGGTTAGCGTGTAGGCAACATGAAATTACCTACAACTTAACTTATTATGAAAAGTGTAAGTCACTCTGCTAAGAGCAAACGCCACGTGGTTTTGAATTCGTTATTACTTTTTACCAGTGAGAACACTGTCCCCCCTGGGGGCAATTTTACTGAACAACGGCCCTTTTGATTTCTGTTCCTTGAAGAATTGCATGCTTTATACACTGTATTAAGGCTTGTTACACTCATTTGGCAGAATGTCGCAAAGAAGGGAACTTTTGTTTAAGCCCTCGATAGAAACTAAAATGTAAGTTACTCACCTTGAAATCGGTTAGTCTGTTTACAACCATCTTGAATCGAACGATTATCCACCATCTTTACTATCAACTTCCACCAAAGCAATTCGGGGTTGAGCCTCTCTTATCGTAAGCGAAAGTAGTCCAAAAGAATAGCGTAATAAACCATTTTCGCGTATGATAACCTCCAACTCTTGGCGCATCCCTCAACGTAATTTGGGTATATACTCCATGGGAGAATGCCATGAACATATTCCTGAGGGGGTGGTGGAAGACGTGTATACTTTGAATACCCTTTTATACCCTTGAATACTCCTGTGTACCCTTGAATACCCTTGTATACCCCTGTTTACCCTTGTATACCCCTGTTTACTCTTAAATAACCCTGTATACCCTTGACTACGCCTGTTTACCCTTGAATACCCTTGTATGCCCCTGTTTACCCTTGTATATCCCTGTTTACCCTTGAATTCCCGTGCATACCCCTGAATACTCTTGAATACCTTGTATACCCTTGAATACCCTTTTATACCCCTGAATACCCCAGTTTACCCTTGAATACTCCTGCGTACCCTTGGATACCTCTGTGTACCCTTGCATACCCCTGTTTACCCTTGAATACCCTTGTACGCCCTTGAATACCCTTGAATACCCCTGTATACCTCAATATACCCTTGAATATCCTTGAATACCCCTGTATACCCTTGAATTCCCTTGCATAACCCCTGAATACTCTTGTATACCCTTGAATACCCTTTTATGCCCGAGAATACCCCCATTTTAACCTTGAATACCCTGGTATGCCCCTGTTTACCCTTGTATACCCCTGTTTACCCTTGAATACCCTTGTATACCCCTGTTTACCCTTGTATACCCCTGTTTACCCTTGAATACCCCTGTTAACCCTTGAATACCCCTGTATACCCTTGACTACCCCTGTTTACCCTTGAATATCCCCTGTATACCCCTGTTTACCCTTGTATACCCCTGTATACCCTTGACTACGCCTGTTTACCCTTGTATACCCCTGTTTACCCTTGAATACCCCTGTTAACCCTTGCATACTCCGGTATACCCTTGACTACCCCTGTTTACCCTTGAATACCCCTGTATATCCCTGTTTACCCTTGAATACCCCTGTATACCCTTGACTACCCCTGTTTACCCTTGAAAACACTTGTATACCCCTGTTTACCCTTGTATACCCCTGTATACCCTTGACTACCCCTGTTTACCCTTGATTGCCCTTGTAAACCTTGAATACAGGGGTATACAAGGGCACACAGGGGTATTCAAGGGTAAACAGGGGCATTCAAGGGTATACAAGGGTATACAGGGATAGTCAAGGATATACAAGTGTATACAAAGTAGTCAATGGTACACAAGGGTATTCAAGAGTATACAAGGGTAGACAGGGGTATACAGGTGTAGTCAATGGTACACAAGGGTATTCAAGGTTATACAGGGGTATTCAAGGATACACAGGGGTATTCAAGGGTATAAAAGGGTATTCAAGGGTATACAGGGGTATTCAAGGGTAAATAGGGGTATTCAAGGGTATGCAAGGGTAAACAGGGGTATACAAATGTATACAAGGGTATACAGGGATAGTCAAGGATATACAAGTGTATACAGGGGAAGTCAATGGTACACAAGGGTATTCAAGAGTATACAAGGGTAGACAGGGGTATATAGGGGTAGTCAATGGTACACAAGGGTATTCAAGGTTATACAGGGGTATTCAAGGTTATACAGGGGTATTCAAGGGTATAAAAGGGTATTCAAGGGTATACAGGGGTATTCAAGGGTAAACAGGGGTATTCAAGGGTATGCAAGGGTATATAGGGGTAGTCAATGGTAACAAGGGTATTCAAGGATATTCAAGGTAATAGAAGGGTTCAGGTGTACAGGGGTATTCAAGGGTATGCGAAAGGTATACAGCAGTATTCAAGGTAAACAGGGGTAGTTAAGGTTATACAAGGGTATACAGGGGTATTCAAGGGTATACAGGGTATTCAAGGGTACACAGGGGTATTCAAGGGTAAAAAAGGCTATTCAATGGTATACAGGGGTATTCAAGGGTATAAAGAGGTAGTCAAGGGTATGCAAGGGTATACAGGGGTAGTCAATGGTACACAAGGGTATTAAAGGGTATACAAGTGTAGATTGGGGTATACAGGGTTACACAGGGACATTCAAGGGTATAAAAGGGTGTTGAAGGGTATACAGGGGTAGTCAAAGGTAAACAGGGGTAGTCGAGGATATACAAGGGTATACAGGGGTATTCAAGGGTACACAGGGGTATTCAAGGGTAAACAGGGGTATTCAAAGGTATACAGGTGTAGTCAAGGGTATACAAGGGTATACAGGGGTAGTCAATGGTACACAAAGGTATTCAAGAGTATACAAGGGTAGACAGGGGTATACAGGGGTAGTCAATGGTACACAAGGGTATTCAAGGTTATACAGGGGTATTCAAGGGTATTCATGGGTATCCAAGGGTATTCATGGGAATTCAAGGGTATAATAGGGTATACAAGGGTATACGGGGGTAGTCAAGGGTATATAAGGGAATTCAAGGCTATACAGGGGTATTCAAGGGTACACAGGGGTATTCAAGGGTACACCGGGGTATTCAAGGGTACACAGGGGTATTCAAGGGTATACAGGTGTAGTCAAGGGTATACAAGGGTATACAGGGGTAGTCAATGGTACACAAGGGTATTCAAGGTTATACAGGGGTATTCAAGGGTATTCATGGGTATCCAAGGGTATTCAGGGGAATTCAAGGGTATACGGGGGTAGTCAAGGGCATACAAGGGTATTCAAGGCTATACAGGGGTATTCAAGGGTACACAGGGGTATTCAAGGGTACACAGGGGTAGTCAAGGGTATACAAGGGAATACAGGGGTAGTCAATGGGACACAAGGGTATTAAAGGGTGTACAAGGGTATACATGGGTATTCAAAGGTATACAGGGGTGTATTGATTATAGCGGAGCTCGCGGAGCACCATGGGTAAGCAAATTTGGTATAAGCCCGTTGAGCCGAAAAATTTTGGTTCTGACGTCAGCGTACGCCCATACAGACTCTGGGGGAGGGTGAGGGGAGTCCGAAGACAACCATACCGGGGGAGGCGGAATGTCCTCTTTTTTCTTGTAGCTGAAGTAAACAATATGGCGGCTGGTTTCTTGACGCTCGATTTTCAATACGATAATCGTAATACATTCTTGGAATGAAGACTTGTAACAGTTCATCATGAAAAGGAAAAGGATTGCTTCAATCTCGACGGCGCATATGGAAGACCTTGGAGAGCTTGAAGGCAAGAAATCCTTGTTCGAGGACAAACTTGCTTTTTTTTTCAAAGCTAAGGAGATCTGGAAAGAACCCGGCGACTTTCGTTTAGATTTTCAAGTCCTTCTTTCAGTTCAATAGTAAAGTAAATTACAGATTTGATTGTGGATTTACATTGTAAGAATTTTTTAATTGAGCGACTTTACATGTTTAGTAAATTACAGTAATCTTCTTGAAATGTTTTAAAAACTTGTTTAAAATATCTGTGAAATTACGCTGTAGTTTCCGTTTGTCGGCTTACGAGTAACTTCAGTCGAGGGGAAAATTGAATGTAGTTTGCTTTCCTAGGCAAACAAGTGCTTCGTATGTGAATGACATTTCATGTTTTTGAAGGTTTCTTGTCCCTTTTTCTGTGTGTATTCATTGAAGGAATTGTCATTAGTGAGCAATCTGATATCCTATATAGCTATATATGCGCAATTTTCTTTTGAACTTTAGTGCGTAATTTTCAATATTTTTCTTTGAGCAATTCTAGTCAGTAGTGTATTTTAGTCGAAAAGTAGAAATCGTGACTATTCTAGATTGCGTCTGTGTTGTTTTTTCAACCTAGGTTGTTTTTCTTCGGCACGGCATATTGGGTTGTTTTGACTAATTCGTAATTTAGTATTCAACAACTGAAGAGTCGCTCTGTCGTCAATATTTTTTTTATTAAGTTTATAGTGTTACTGCAAAGCTCCATATGTTTTTGTTCAGTTGTGGAATATTTTATCTTCCTTATATTTTTATATATTTTTGGTTTCTTCATTTGAAGTGAATGACATTTCTGTCCCAATTTAGCGACTAAACTTAGAATCGCCGTTTCAGTGAGTGAGTTCAGTGTGGCATGTTTTCGTGTTCGTTTTGTTTTTAACCGGTAAGCCATTTCAGTGTCTTTAGTTAGAGATCGAAACGAAATCTTTATTTAAGTAACTATAAGAAAAGCATTTCTCGGTTTAAGTCTATTTTGTCTAAAATGAGACTCTAAAAGCTTCCTAAAATTAGTTCAGAGTGAGTTCTTGAAAGCGCCCAATTAATACTTAGCAGGTGAAAAACTTGTGTCATTTTCCTCTTGATAATTATACGTGTGCTTGAAAGTTTCCGAAAACATTTCTGGGGTAATTTTTTGTCAGTAAACAGTTTGATGCCGGGAAAATATTATTTATTTTAGCAAAATAGATTTCGAGAAATGATTCATGGTTGACAGAATTAAACAGCCAGAGGGATGCATTGGAATCAGTGAGAAATGTGTATTTGCAGGAAAAAGTCTGTCGAGTCGCTACCGTGAGCAACTTAAGTGGGTTTTTTAAGCAATTGTAGTTTTACAAGTACTCTTCTTGAACTTAATTAGCTAGCTTTCGAAAGAATGCTACAAGAAGAGCTGTAGGTGAAAGTCGTGCTGAAGTCTTCTCTTTGAAGAAAAATAAGCCAAGTCACAGTTTCCTCAGTGGTCCGCATGTTTTCCCTTGCTGTTTTAAAACCTCTTGGCGAATAACTGTACAACTAAAATTTAATGTATTTTACGGGCCAACAAGCTTGAAAAAGAGATATGGAGCTCCGCTTTTAGGCCTGGCTAAATCTATATCTATTAATATATACTTTAATTTTTTGGAATTGTGGCGGATTGGCTTGGTAGTGTTGGCTTGGTAGTGTAGTGGTAAGGGAGAGAGATTAGCATACGAAAGGACCGGGTTCGAATCTGGGTTGTAAATATCTTTCTTTTTAGAAGAAAGACTTTCAATAATAGTTCAAAAATTTTCTAAGTGTCTTAAAAATGGCAACGACCGTTTACGAAAGGGAAAATTGCATCGGAGCTGCAGAAGTCGTGACCGTCCGCCATGATGACCACGTGATTCTCTCGCGCAGCCAGAGTGATTACGAAATCGCCCTTTGACACGAGCTCGAACCTCCTCCTGAATAAACTCAAGTGGGAGAAGCTGTCTATTCGTCGCCAAAAACAGAAAGCTCTGATTATGTACAAGACAATGCGTAAACTTGCCCAGGAATTCTTACAACGTCTTTTTATTCAACCCCACGCGGAACATAATTTGAGAACTCTAGAGCTGCTATATAGAGGGCAAACTTGCTCTGCCCAAGCGACAAACGAATTATCTAAAACGAAGTTTTTGTTATAGCGAGGCCTGTCTATGGAATAATTTGCCTCAAGAGTTAAAGGAAGCGGGATCTCATGCCAAGTTTAAACAAAACATCAAGCAGGCCGATCTGACTTATGGGATTCCCACACGGCAATCTTGTAAACCCTGTTGTAAAGCTTTTTTCCTTTTTTTTTTTACCTTAACTGATGATTTTCCGTGTTTAAAAAAATTTACATTACAACTGAAACGCAGCTATATTTGGAAATTTGTAGGCCACGTGATCTGCTGTTTTCCGGGCTTAGTCTTTTGCCACTACCTTGAACAGCAAGAAAACTTTTGGGACGATTTTCTCTTGACGTTTAAGTTTAGATAGCTAGCTTTTCACAGGTACCACGGAATATGGGATTTCATCTTGAAACCATGGAAAGACAACACTACTTCAGAAAAGAACCTTGAAAGAATAAAAAGGTCGGTTGACGAAAACCAAAAATGTATCTGAAGAAAGAACAACCTAGGACAAGTCAGTGCAAAAAACACCCCCGTTGGGACTCGAACCCACAACCTTTGAATTAGAAGTCCAACACGCTAGTCCATTGCGCCACGGGGGCGGCACATACCACTTGTCCGATTTATCAGCCTCCACTGGTTGTACAAGTCACTCGATTTCGACGTCGTAGACGAAAAATTCCAATTCAATTCAATTCAATTCAATTTTATTTAAACACGGTAAAATCAACAAGAATACACGAGAGACAAGCATGGTTAATTATCGATAAGATACTCAACCTTTACTGGATGAAAAATCTATTCTTGACAAATGCAAAATTAACCTGTGGATATTTGCGAATTGAAATTAAAAGTAATTATAGTCTTTATATTTTGGCAACTATACTGGGCCCCGTATCGTCGCCATTTGCCAATTTTCTAACTTTTGAACACCTTTAATCAAGAAAGAAAGGTGATAAATTTACCATCTTTCTACGAGCCTTCACTTAAACGTTTAAAGTAGCCAAAAAGGGTTAGAAAAGTCGCTGTTTTAAGTTAATCTTTGCTTTCCGATTGAAGCATCTCCACGGCTCTTACATTGTGATTGGCCAGTAGAATCAGAAAGGTGACAATACTTGCAGCGATTAAAAGCGATCAGATTTGATTTGTCGTGGACCTGTATCTTTCTGTGTTTTATACCGGATACTACATAGTGTTTGGGCCAAAGGCAAAGCCCTCCTGTATTCGTTTTAATATATAATCCAGTCTCTTACCAAGTTGCTATTTAAAATATTTTGGCACTTAGTCGATTTTGAGGAAAGAGGTGATTGGGTATCCCTTCCCAGAACGCCTTGCGCGGCTCTCCTCACTCGTACCTAATCTCCACTCGCCCCAAAATCAAATGACCAAATACCGAAATCCCTCTAAATAGCGACTGTTTAA
>CAXIQD010000043.1:0-31000 GCA_964030785.1 Siderastrea siderea
GGCTTTCTTTTCGCAACTGCATAAGTTGCGTTAATAACTGCGAGGATCTTCTTTACATTTATTTATTCATTCCGCAGTTCAAATATATGAGTTTCATATATTCACAATTTCATCTTCATCTTTCCCGGGTATATTACTAACCAATTTAATGACCAGCTCCCAGTTGGCTTGTTAGCTCAATTGGTTAGAGCGCTGCACCGGTATCGCAGAGGTCAGGGTTCGAATCCCGGCAAGCCTGACTTTTTCAGGCTTTCTTTTCGCAACTGCATAAGTTGCGTAATAACTGCGAGGATCTTCTTTACATTTATTTATTCATTCCGCAGTTCAAATATATGAGTTTCATATATTCACAATTTTATATATATATGTATATATATTTATTTATTTATTAAAAACTGGACTAGGTATATTAGATTTCTAGCATTTTGATTGGCTCAACGGAGCTAGGCTATCAGCTCATATACCTGCTGCAACCAAATATGGTCAATGAACACTCAACAACAAAGTGAGCTGAAAGTTTTTTCCTCGCCAGCAACCCGGCGAGAAAAATGGACGAGAAAAATCCCTTGCCAGCAAATTTAAATTAAGCAGAAATTCCAACAACGTCACCAACAAGCATCACCAACAGCGTCGTCTAACACAAGTCAAAATTGTTTGAAGAAACTGTGCAGAAATAGAAATTTAAGCATTAAAGCGTTGTGTTTACGATTAATTTCTTTCATCGATCGTCACGTCGATCATTGAAATTGAACAAACGGTAGGTATTATCAGAAAGGATTTCCACTTCAAAATATCAAGACAAGACATAAAATAAAACACAATGAAATGGGGCTGGAGCATTTAATAAAAACTATCACACATTCATGGCGAGTCGGTGCGAAAATTATGAAGCAGTCTAAACAAGTACTAAAAAAATTCAGCGGCAAACTACCAAGAAGGAAGGAAGGGCGAGATTTTTTTCGCCTTTAACACGCAAAATTGACACTGGTTTACCTGCACTTGTTGTAGCTCTGTGTTCCAACAGGTCCAAATGCTCAGATAGAAATTGGATGCCATGTAAACGGAGTTGAATCGCTTTTCCAGTTGTTTGAATGTTGTTTTTAAGCTTACCATTCCGTTCGCAACCTCTAAACCGAGAACAACTGCATTTTGCACTTTGCATTTAACAAACTATGAAGGTGACTTCTAACGTTCCTCACTACAGTAAACTTGCTTCTGAGCTGCATGGAAATTACCTCTTCAAGTTCAAATTTGTTCTGTCTTCAGTTCGATGAAACACGCACATGATGGCTCCGTTGTGCGAACAGATTACAAACTTGTTCAGTTTCAACTCCAGCAGCTAATATGGTGAAATTGTACAGCTTCAATCCGCTTTGAACGATGATAGCAACAATGTTTCAGGAAAAATCAAACATGTACCATATTTCAAAGCCAATAATTAGAAGATTTCTTTCCAAAACTTGTGCTACTTTGTTCACTTTCGAGCAGTTTTCATTGATTCATTCAGCTTTGCAATGAAACGCTGCAACACTTCGCAAGGTTTTGGCGCCTTTTTCGTTCAGTCATGTGAGCGATTCTTGTTCCGTTTAAATTTCTTTTCTCACTTTTCCCGTTCTTTCTTGACTTTTTTTTTAATAGTGGTTAAGTTTTTAATAAAACAATTATTCTACTCGGGCTTGCTGGATATCAAATGATTATATATATATATATATATATATACATACATACATACAGCTGGTTGATAAGCATTTCCCGAGGTCGCACAAACTCCACAAGGTCTTCAACAGAAACAACTTGAAAATCAGCTACAGTTGCACGACTAACATGGCCCGGGTAGCCCCGCAGCTCTTAACAACCTCTAATTTCATTGGACCTTGGTATCACGCAGCTCTATTGTTTTCGGGGTAGGGTCCATTGTTTTGTTATTTGGTGTATTGTTTTCTGCAAACATCGTCAAGAGCCACAACCAGAAAATCCTAAATGAAAACAATGGAGTTAGCAATGAGAGGAAATGCAATTGCAGAAACAAAGACCTTTGCCCTCTCGATGGTGCGTGTCTCACAAGTAACGTGATCTACGAAGCCACAGTCACAGCAACAACCGGGGACACAAAGACAGAGCACGAATTTAAAACAAGATACAATAACCACAAACTCTCTTTCAGAGACCGAAAGCATTCGCACAGCACAGCACTTTCAAAACACATCTGGGACGTGAAAGACAGCAACACCGACTATCAAATCAATTGGCGCATCATCAAGAGGGCAAATGCATACAGGGGAATTCCTTCCCGCTGCAACCTGTGTCTGTCTGAGAAACTCTGCATCTTGTCTGCTCGTGACATTTCCCTCCTCAACAAGAAATCTGAGCTGGTCACTAAGTGTCGCCATGAGAACAAGTTCTTCACAACAACCAATCAGAACAGGCGCCGTTCCAACCGTTCTTAAATTTGAAATTTTAACCTTATAACTGAAACTTTCTCACATGTACACTCAGTCTGATGATCGCTTAGTGCGTGAATCTCGAGTTACAATTACTTTCTATCTTTAAATTTGTATTTAGCTCTGCGTATTCATGCATAGAGCACTCCTAGGATAAGTGAAACAATCTCTTCATTGTTTATTCGTTTATATATATATATATATATATATATATATATATATATATAGAGAGAGAGAGAGAGAGAGAGAGAGAGAGAGA
Organism: Siderastrea siderea; assembly: GCA_964030785.1. Lineage (NCBI taxonomy): Eukaryota > Metazoa > Cnidaria > Anthozoa > Scleractinia > Rhizangiidae > Siderastrea > Siderastrea siderea. The sequence continues at coordinate 2,701 of CAXIQD010000043.1, forward strand.
GAGAGAGAGAGAGAGAGAGAGGGCGCGCGAAATAGCCGAGCGAAAAAGCCGAAAACTGGAACGAACTTCTCTTTTTTTTTCTCGTCGCTCCAGTCTCGCCGCGTTGTAGATAGCTCGCGCTTCTCGACTTTTTCCCGCACCCTCTCGACTATCCAGAGAGGGACTGCTAGCAGTCTATTGACAACCTGTAGTTCTGAACAACGAAATTATTATGCCGCTTCTATCAGGCTTTGACAGAGTAAATACATGTCACGAAAGACAATAGGGCTCTGGGCGATATATTTTTTTTAGAGGGAGAGACTACAGGCAAACACCACTTAGAGAAAGAAAATTAAAAACCGAAACTGAGCAGCTTTTTACCATTTATTTTTATAATTTGTTTCCGATGTTGAAGTAGTGTAATATGTTATTTGATTTGGACCGTTATTAACACAAACATTTTTCAAAACAACTTGAGTAAAATTGAGCTGTATGTTATTAAAACCTACAGATTTACACAGCACATCCCGTTAATTCGTCAGCAGGCATTAAGTTGTTTTTATAATTTCAAGACAACGATTATTTCTATCTAAACAATCATGTTGGGAAATAATTAAAACTCAACATCCCGCAAAATCCTCTAAATTAAAAAAAGAAAATTAAATTCAAGAACACATGCTAGGTTAATCAGTTTTCAAACTGAAACATCTGTTTCTTCTCCTATTTTAGATCACATCGAAACTAAGAAGGATCGCCATTGGCCAACTGAAAACAAATAATAACCTATAAGTTGAAAAGATTTCAACAACTCTAGTGCTCTCTAGCTACAGTTTTCGGTTTTCGCTCAGAAACAGCTGACGCACAAATGGAAAACGACTCTGTCCCGTGCTCGTTTTTCATCGACAGTCCTTCGAGACGACTCTACATGTTCTCCACCAATGTGGCAGTCTTGATTTTAAACTGCGTTCTCAGCTTAACAGCCACTTTGCAGAACCTGTTGGTTATCTTGGCCATATTCAGGACTCGTTCCCTTCAAACACCTTCAAACATTCTGCTGTGCTCCTTAGCTTTCACCGATCTGTTAGCTGGTATTGTCGTTCATCCTATATTTGTTGCTTTCAAAGCCCGACTACTGTGCGGTGACTTCGAGTGTACTGTATTGCTTGCCAAAGAAGTATTGGTCATATACACTGGCATTCTATCTATGCTGACTCTACTTTCCATTAGCGTGGAACGTTTGATCGCCTTGAGCGTCCATCTTCGCTACCGCGAACTTGTCACGATTCCTCGCGTGTTAGCAGTTGCTGTAACAACTTGGCTGTCATGGAGCTTTGCTGTATGCGCTTGGCCATTAGGGCTAGATATATTTGCGTTTTCCCTTCTTTGCGTTGTAATAATAGCAATAGTAGGCATAGCATTGGTCCTGACCTGTGCAATAATTTTCCGTATCTTACGTAGACACCAGATGATGATTCGAGACCAAACCAAGTTACGGCACGAAGATGCAAAAACGTTGTCACGAAGTAGAAAATCAGCAGCTGTTATATTACAAGTTGTTGTTTTATTTTTCGTGTTCTACTCCCCGTGCGTGTATGCCACCATTCGCTTTAATGTTACAAAGAATTTTAATATTGGACAGAATATCTTGTGGGAGATCACGGAAACTGTAGCTTTGATGAACTCTAGTGTGAACCCATTACTGTATTACTGGAAAATGGGAAGCATTCGTCGAGCTGTGAAGAATTTGCTTTGTGCAAAACAAGTAGGATTTAACGAGAGAGTAACCGAATTTTCAAGTTAGCTTGATTGAATGCTGTCTAAGTATTGGGAACAAGCCAAACCCAGTTTATTAAGAGACCATCCTCGGGGAATGAGGAATTGGCTGGTCTGTAGAGTTTGACTGCTGAATCATTATAGAAGTGGTTGAAACTTCATTTTATTACATGATATTAAGCGGACATTGATCTCAATAACCATGTCGGGGATTTTTCTTATCAGTTTTCAAAACAATCTGAAAAGCCGACAATTTTCCGTCTTTAGTTAGTGATGTGTTTTCCGTAAGCTCTAGCTTGATTTTGTCCAGTAATAAACCACTGAATTTGAAATGTCAACATCCAATTTAAAACTGATTTCGTCCGCAAATCACGTTCGTGTAATCTTGCAGAGTCGAAAATCTCGTAGTGTCTTAAGCGTATATTTTGTAAGACGAACTAAGTACAACAACAACGTGGTATAAATCAAGAGGTATGATACGTGATTCGGTACAGAATTGGGCTCACGTATTCTCGAAAAATGCGCAAACTGCATCCTGCCAAACGGCATGCACCTGCCCGAGTAGACGCCATCTTGGATTGCGCCAATCAAAGATCCTGTGAATGATGCTGAGTACATTTATCGTTGTGTCGTCATTACGACGGAAAAGTAGGACATCACAAATTATCACCAAAGTCATTCTTCCCAAGAACAATTCTCGAATGGGACGGCGCCCAGTCTCTCTGGTATTGGCGCCAAACCTGGAAGCCTTTTAAGCACCTGCACAGACTTGGACTTCTTATGAATATCACCTTCACTTCACGACGCTCACAAGAATCTTCGGCCAGAAGGAGGTGGGCCATTCAAGGAAGAAGAACACTTTACAGAACATAGGGATGACACAAACTAAAAGCCATTTATTTGAAACCAAAGGTTATATATTTAAAATTACGCGTACACACAAAAAAAAAGCTTTTGATTAGAATTTTTTTTTTCGCCAAGAACTTTTTAAAAAATCATAACACATAAATAATAAAACTTGGTAGTCTTTCAGTTTATTTTGAGCGTTGGTCTAGATTCATACTGAAATTCCAACTCCTTTCTTTTTCCTGGGCTGAACGATGATAGTTTCTAAGGAAACCGTCCTCTGCGTTAATTGGCCTAAAATCCATTTTTTCTCTGTTTGTTTCCTGTACCACACTCCTCGCCAGACCCCTTTACCCTTTTGAAATTGAGTCACTGGAGGCATTCGATTGCTAAGAAGGTGAAAGATTTGTCAAGATAAATTACATAACCTGCTCAGTCAGACCCGTTTTCTGTTTTTCTTGCTGAAAACTACTCGAGAACCTCGAAACGAGACAAAGGGCTCCATTATGTTTTTACTACTCGCGTTAGAGTTGACAAAAGTGCTGAAAAATTAAGACCTGATCGATTGTTCTAGAAAAAATCGCGGATAAACCATATTTGTTTTCTTATACACCGCATTAGCTCGCATTCACAAATGGCGGCTGACCTGGGGCTAATGAGTGGCCGAACATGGAATCGAGGCGTTTTAGGATAGTCGCCGAAGAAGGAATGAAAACATGGCTGTTCTGTACGTGGTTTTGTCCTTGCCGAGGGCAAGGTCCCGTCCCTGGATCCTCTTTAGATGGAAGAAACCTATCGGAGCAAATCATGAAGAATTACGAATTAAATTTATTGGCTTTTTATGCTGTAGTTGTCTCACTTGATTTCATCTTGTCAGTGGTAAGCTTGTATCGCCTGATCAATCTGTTGATCCGATATTCATCGATTTTTTTTATTTCTCACTCGACATAATCTAGGCTTATCTCTTTGTGTTCCTGAATCCTTTAGAGTTGAAAATTACACCAGCCAAGGAAAGGATTGTTTTCTTGTTTATCCTGATGCAATTCATTGTACACAAGCCGAAAACGTGCCAGTCTATCTCATCAAGGATGACTCCTGTCTTGAAATGTAGACTTTCTAAATCTTCGCGCACTGTTTTACAGTTGGGACAAACAATTGATTACCGTGTCACAAAGTTGATCTTTAAGTGAAAAATGTGAAATAAAATTGCCAAATGCGGTCTCGCATGGGATCTTTGCCGCAATGCGGACACAGAATTACAAACATTGTTCTTCCAGTTTGAGAGTTCTCCGTCGATGTCTACTGAGATTAGCCCTGAAGTATGTAGAGTCCCTTTAGTTATTTTTCTCATCGTATAAAGATTTAACATCACAGCATTTTCGACTGAAAGCCCATAAACTACCACCGTTTCGCGCTGGGTTTACATTTATCAGCATCCGCTGAATCGTGAGCAAGATTGGGAACCCAACATAAAACGAAATTGACGCTTAATTTCGGCGTGAGCATTTCCCAGTTGCATCAAAGTATTTTGTAGTCGTTCTTTTAAAATTGATTCTTCCTCATTTACTCTAACAATTTCCTTTTAAGTTTGTATAAAGAGCTGGAGGTTTGTTAGTCCAGTTCTGGCCCCTCTCTCTGTCACGCAACGCTCCGCTCTCGCAGAGAGAGGGTCCAGGGACAATTATCTGCGCATGCTCTCGCTAAACCAATCAGAGTGGATCAAAGTGCAGGATGTTGATTTCACCCGTCTGAAAATATATTTTTGGCGAGTGAGGTTGGCAACACTCGGAAAACTTTTCAAGTTTAGTTCAAGATTAACTTGGCGGATTGGAATGTCTGTGGCATGTCTGCACTTTCATTAGTTTTATTTATTCGAGAGAGAAAAGGAATAGAGTTTTGAAACGAATTTAGGCAAGTTTCGAGGGTAGAATGAAGAAGGCGAGAAAGCTCATAAAATATGCCCGATGCAAATGAGATTGTTTCACAACAGCCGGGCACAACATCTGCCACTTCGCTCAAGGAGTAGTTTTCCCCGGAAGTTTTCGACAATATTTTGGCGCATTTAAATTTTCTTTGCCTTACTTTTGGTTCTGGAAACAACACAGTATGGATGCGAATTTTGCGAGTTTCGAGAGGTGAGCGAATAAACTATAGAGAGCTCATTAAATATGCGCGTTCGTCTCCAACGCCGATGGCAAACACTCTGAAGCCTGTGTTCGATAGCCCTTAACCTACCAGGCCCTTCATTACTTATGCAAAGGCACAACAATTACAACTGTATAACGTTCTGAAAGTTTCATATATATTCTTCTTTAACTAACCTATAAAGAAGCAGTTGGAAGACTGCCAGTTGGTAAAATTCCAAAAACATTTAGGTTTTTAGTTACAGCGTTACAAAAAAGATTGACAAAAATGTTTTGATCAACAGCAAATACCACAAAATTGGCAGTTAGTCCTCGTAATTACTCAAGCTTTAGCCTTCTCTCGGCTCCCGTTTCCAGTGTTTTTGAATTGACCACAACTCCTCTGTTTCTCAGTACTTCAAGAATTCATGTAACGCTCGCAGCAACTGTTTCTTCTGAAAAAATAATTTGAACTGCAAGAGGAAATCGCTCAGTGCAACTAACCAAACATGGAGCAAACACGATCGAATTCGGGAAATATTATTTTCTTTTTGCCGACAGCACAAAAAAATCGTCCGCCAACGCTTCCCTTCCCTTCTCTGTTGTTTTCTTATTCGTCTTATCTCGTTGTACATGTGCAGTAGCGATTAGCTAGGAAACTAGCTAAAATTACAAGCATGCGCAGACAATTGTCCCTGGACCCTCTCTCTGCGAGAGCGGAGCGTTGCGTGACAGAGAGAGGGGCCAGAACTGGACTAGAGGTTTGTATGGCAGAGATCACATACATAACAGCTATAGAAATTAGTCCCTCCTGTAAAAATGACTGTGAAAATACCTTTGCTACTACACGGCACGATGCAACGCTCAATTTCTCAAGTATTGCTACTTTTTTGTTAAAGTTTCCAGCAGTATCGATGTTTTTTTTTTCTGCCCGAGCAGAAAAAATTGAAAACTGCGAGGTGGCTCTATTTAATTCTGTAACCACTGCACGGGAACCATTGCCCTTAAAGGCTTGGCCGATCCTTGGGAAAGCAAAATTATCAGACTCTTTTTTCGTGAGAATCTACGTTTCCTTTCGGATGACAACAAGGAGCACAGTGGAGCACAGTAATAAACATTATGACCTGGATCGTCAGTGGACTCATCCTGAATGAAATCTGCAACCATGAAGCTTGTTATTAAAGAAATTTGTACTAAATTTCTGTGTAGTTTTGCATACGTTAGCAGTAAAATTATTTTTTGTTTATCCTAAAACGCCTCGTTTTAGTGTTAGGTTCCAGGTTTTTTTCCGCCCGTTCGCCATTTGTGAATTTGGTGTATGCTAGTAGTTCATTTTGAGTGGCGGGTAGTTCTGTATGCAGACTTGGTACAGACGTCATTCGTATTTTGGAAGGGAGAAATTGATTGTCAGAAAGTAGAGGAATAAAAACTATAATCAGCTGCATCCAAGATAAGAGAAGGTTATTGCTCATGTTATAATGGAATGATAGCTTAATGTTTTCTTCCATTCAATTGTCCTTCACCAAAATTATTTCCAAAATGAAAACGTGTCCGATGAGAATTTTTCCCAGTCTTATATTTATTGCTTTATTGTTCCTGTTCTTAATTCCATCTCTTGATGCTGAAATATTTTTTTTTTGTAAAAAAATCTTTGTATACGAAGATGACTAATGGATTAAGTGTTCCATCGAGTCACGTAATTTGAAGTGAATAAGAGTGAATTTGCTGGCTTTTTTTTAACTTTACCTTTCATTACGCTTCCAAATCCGACTCAGGCTCCGATTTAGGCTTTGCTGCTGCGCTGCAAACGTTTGATGCTTCCAAGCGTAGAATCTTTTAAACAAAAGCCAAATTATATGGCAATTTTTTTGTAAAGCTTTAGAATTGATACTAGTTAGTTTTTCGATGCACGTATACATTTCCTAACGCAACTTACCAAAGAAATTGTTTCAAAAGATTAGAGAAGCAAAAAGAAAGAAATAAAAAAAAAGAGACATATCAGTTAGATCTCTCGAAGAAGCTGCTAAGTGTAATTGTTTTATGCTGTTAAGAAAATTTTAGTTGAATCTTAACTCCTGCCTGAATATATGCTTTAATTTTTGTTAAAAAAGTTTGTATGCTTTTAAAAAGTCGACACAAATTTAGTACAAGTCGCAAATTGTTTACATTAGAGAGGTATCGTTGGTTTTTATTCTGATCAGTTGTTATTTGATCTCTGTGATTTTCGTATGAAATTATGTTAACTATAGTAATAAGCAAAAGCAACTTTTGAATGAGCTACTTTTAAGCTTTAATCACGAGTCAAGCGCTATTTATACTTCAAAACGTGTTCCTGATAAATTAGCAGATAGTTATGCAACTCAAGGGAAGGGAGACCTATGTAGTTTGTTTCACATCTGAAGGTCGTAACTTTAAGGTGGCTGACTGATTGCAATTATAAAACCGTCAAAACCCAAGGACATCTTGGACTTCGGTCACGCTGTAATTACTTTCAATTGTTCACTTTGGAGAGGATGCTTCAACTCAATTTACGACTATTTTCATTCAAAAATGGGCCTGTAACCAGGTGGTTTTACAATAAGAAGTACTAATACAACGTTACTCTGGTTAAAATGTAAAATGTAAAGGTTTAAAATCCCAACGTTTCGGTGAAAGAAAAAGCAAATTTGCTTCTCGACTGACTGCGTTTTGGTCACTCCATCCCCTGGGAGTCATCTGAGACCCTACACACAAGTGCAAATTGGAATAACAGATGCCTTCTGGAATCATCGGAGATTACATATTAGTTTCTGCAAGAATCCACTCAATCGGGACGACGGCATTCATTTGTTGCCTTAGTATTTAACCGCTTTTTTTGCGTGCGATGGTGATGCGATTTTTTTTTAAACGTTGCATCACCAGCGTAAGGCGAAAAAGGCATGTGTAGCCACCCTTGCACAGGTGATGCAAGAGCTGAAAAAAATGGCAGAAAAAAACCACGAGAAATTCAATAACTTGAATTTTTTGCGACAAAATCACAGACTTTGTCGAAGTGCAGCCACTACTGCGCGCTGGCGACGCAACAGTTTTTTTAAAAAACATCGCATCACCATCTCAAGCAAAAAATCTCTCGTGTAGCCGCGGCTTTAAATTTGGCTTTAAGGGCCCATTAAAGTATCTCGTTGCTATGATACGCGGTTGCCATGCACGTGCAATTTTACTTCCGGTCGTCCGCAAATTTTTCGCGCGCTTTCTGGCCTCCCGGCGCCGACCCGTCGCCGGTTCAAGTCGCCGATAATTTTATTTCGTTACGACAAACACAAAAGAAACTTTTTTGTTTACTTTTTGAATTGATTTTAATTTTTTGCTTTACGTTTACAACATGTGAGTTGTGCCTTTATTTCTTAAACTGGGTGTTTCAGTTGAAAATGAGCTCGAAGCTATCTACTTACGTAAACAGAAAGCGCAGCGATGGCTGCAAGTCGATGGGGAAATGCAGATCGCGAAAAGCCGACATTCAAAGATTTTCAGTGTCAGGTCGGGGATAAAAATGTCAGTGATGCGAAGGCAAACCGAAATAAGTACTGTGCCATCATCCTGAACCCATAAAGAAATCCCTGTGTCCGCGGCCGTGACTTCGACTGCTCCCAAGCTACCTGACGTCGCTTGCTAGAAAACTGTAATCAATGTGCGAACCTGTGAACTGTCCTTCCGAACCTGAGCAACTCCAGTGTTTAGACAGTTCTTCAAGAAACGAAGCTCTCGAGGCTACTGACTTGCAGCCACTGTCGCAAGACAGCGTGGAGCAGCATACAGCAAGAAAGGAAGCTTGTATTAAAATTGTCCGTGAAAGCAGCTCTATCGCGCGAATTTCATGCCCACATTGACAATGCTATTATTAAAGCACACGATGGAATACCTGACAAATAATGGTGAGCTCGATACATCTGATGGGTAACGTCTGCTATCAACATCACTTGAGAAATTAGCAAAAAGTAATTTAAGCAATCTAAAAGACTGTGACTGTAGAAAGGACTGAGAAATACGAATTTTGTTCGGTAAAACAACAGTTCGAGTGTTCGGTAAAACACACAGTTCGAGTGCAGTCGATGTGGACAGAAATTCAGCTTGAAGAGTGATACCTCTGTCGTGAAAGCCATAACTCGTCCAAGGTCTGCAATACGTGATTATCATAAAATTCTCTGGACTCTAAGTCTGGACCAAGTCAATTCGACTCCGTGGATCCACATTGTTGAATGGCTTGTGCCGTTCGTAAAACAGATCGCCGACTGGAGCGTGAAAGAAGCGAGAACTGAAGCAATCCAACGGAAAAACCAATCATCATTACACATCCAGTTCGACGGCTTTTAACTGACTCGCGGCCATTATTCCAACAACAGCTCAGCTCAGCTCAGCTACCGTCCACGATGCCAAGAATGGGAAAATTATCGCCTTAGCGACCTAGCCATTTAACGCTTAGGCACCTGGCCATTGAAAAAAGTAGCGTCACTTCCGGCCCCGAAAAATGTACTTTTCTCGTCGAGAAGTAAACGTAGCTGCTGCATTTTAAAAGAATTCGAATAAACATCTTTTTTCTCGAATTTAAGCATCCTTTTTGCGAAAAAAACAGAAAACAAAAAATTATGCCCAAAAGAGTGGTCAAAGAAGCACATTTTTCATTCTTATTTGTTTATTTTTCTTCGTAAACCTAAAGGCATGCTTAAATTTCCTCAAGACGGCTTATGAAATGGTACGGTACAAGAAATTATGGACAAACAGGTAAGTCTTGAAGTAAAAACGCATTTTTCTGTTTCTGATCACGTGACATGGGGCGTGGTCTGATGACGTCATAAACTGAACCATACTTGCCCTCAATGAATGTTGTCCAAATTTGGTCCAGTGAAAGCATACATGTGTTGAGTTACAGCAAACTCATTTTTCCCTAGCAAGGGCCTAAAAAGATACTGTAATGGGCCCTTAAAGGACAAGAATTAATTGGTTCAAAATCTGCATTTTCTTTGTGTAAAACGCGCGCTTTCTAAAAAATTTTTCTTATCACTCACTTTCCCCTGATGAAGGTGCGCAGAAGTTTGACCTAAACGTTGAGATTTTTAACTTTTACATTTTACATTTTCGAACACAAACTTATAACCAGAGCAACGTTTTATAAATATTTCTAATGCAAGTTTTGGAAGCCAAATAAATTCTTTGCATACAGTACGTCATAATTAAAATATCTTCTTGTCCTGTCGGAAAGTCATACTTTGGTTTGAACAGCCCAGTTTCTGGCGACATTTCACGCATCCAACACTGAAATTCTTTTCTCGTCTATAAAAAAGACTAGGAAAGAAAAAAACTTGAAAACCTAACGAAATTGGACCCAAATAAAAATTGCTGCAACGTAGATTAATTTAAATTTTGGAACACAGGTAGAATTTGGTAAATATGTCAGTTGTCTTTAGGGGTAAGAGAGCTTGTCCGCCGTATAAGCCCTATCGCCATCCTAATCCCCCTTAAGTTATTTTTAGCAACAAATGATGGAAATAGAAATTTCAAGCAAGATATTGAGTTTTAAAGCAATTACTCTGAATTTTCGCAGTAATATACTCTAAAACTCGTCATTCTGCAAAATTCGTGATCAAAATTTTTCCATTTTTGACATTTTTCGCCGGTAAAATGACGTCACAAAGTTGGCGCCAAATTTGCTTTTAGTATTATGGGATATCTTATGTCGGTTTCGGAATGACCTTTTGATTAACCTTATACTGCACCATTAACAGTAATGCAGAGAAATATGTCCAACAGTAGGGATTCATCCATATAATCAAATTTTAAAAAAGATACCCTGTAGCATTGACAGTATAACAGAAAAATATTGAATGCTGATCTTAGCAGTATATAGGACGCATGTCACAACGACCCTCGTCAATGTGACATAGCTCGTCACTACGTCGCTCAATGGCTAGAGCATCCGATCGGGCTTAAGAGGAAATCAGATTTTTGTCCTCCACGCGTGATGTGCTGAACTTTTCAACTTTCTTGCACTGAGTTTTATTTACCTCTTATTAACCGAGCAGGAGGTCTGTATGGGAGAATCTTGACCGAGGTCGTGAGTACAGACCGAACGCAGTGAGGTCTGTACACACGACCGAGGTCAAGCTTCTCCCATACAGACCGACTAAGCTCGGTTAATAAGACGTTTATTATATGACCAAACAAGAAAACTTTAATTCGCTTAATGTAAATGGTTCGCACTAGCTGACATTTTGCTTGCAAAAGTTGATGAGCTGAACTTAAATCTGCCAAAGTTTGCTCGTCCTCTACCTTTTTTCTCGTCAGGCTTGTTGGCGCTTCATTTTAGTATTTTTAGAAGGAAATAGTCAGTATTTTTGTAGTTTAGTTTGCACCTTTGTCACCGCAAAATGTAACCGGTCTAGATGCCGGTCTAGATGGGAAAATCTAGACCGCGGTCAATATCGATTTCAGCCAATCAAATTCGTGAATTCGGTAGTTCCCAGTCCTTGTGAGACACGGCCATATAATAATACTCCCTTACTACGTCATTTCACCATATAAGGACACACAGCCATATAAGGATTGGAGAACACGCACTTTTCTTTCCGCTATCTTCCGCCTAGGTAAACCATTGATGTGTAAATAAGTGTATTCCGCGTCTTTTTCAACACAATAGGAACAAGTAGACAGGCTTGCCCAAACTTACCCGCTCTCTACCAACACTGCTGTTGATTGGATACGAATCTAATAACCTTTAGATTCTGATTTTACCTCCTCTATCAGACGTTTACACAGTATGTACATGCCGCGAAAGACAGCAGCATTCTGGGTGATGTCTTTTTTATATAAGAGGGAGAATAGAGGCAAATATCACTCGGAGAGAGAAAATTAAAAACCGAAACTATAAAAGCGTGCAGCTTTCCTTCTTTTTTAAAATGTGTTTCCGATGTTGAAATAGTTTAATATGTTATTCAAGGTGCAAACATTTATCAAAACAACCTCAGCAAATTTCAGCTGTACATTATTGAAACCTATTGATTTACACAGCACATCCCGTTAATTCATTAACAGACGATGGGTTGTTTACCTCTTTTTATAGTCTCAAGATTACGATTATTTCTGTCTAACAATTCAGAACTAAAATACTTTTAAAATTAAAAGTCAACATCCCCGCAAAATGTTTTTTAATTAAAAACAATAAAATTAAATTCAAGAACACATGCTAGGTTATTTAGGTTCTGGAACTGAAACATCTGTTCTTTCTCATCTTTTAGATCGCATCGAAACTAGGAAGGATCGCCAGTGGACAAAACAAATTATATCTTAGAAGCTGAAAAGATTTCGACAACGCTACTGCTCTCTAGCTACAGTTTTCGGTTTTGGCTCAGAAACGGCGGAAGAACAAGAGGAAACGACTCTGTCCCGTGCTCGTTTTTCATTGACAGTCCTTCGAGACGTCTCTTCATCTTCTCCACCAATGTGGCAGTCTTAATTTTAAACTGTGTTCTCATCTTAACAGCCACTGTGCAGAACTCGCTGGTTATCTTGGCCATATTCAGGACTAGTTCTCTTCAAGCACGGAACTCTGGCTCCGAGTGGATTAAACCACGACTTTAGCTTCACGTGAATTGACTTCTTTGTCTTATCGCGCGCTGTCTCGCGTGCGCGGCAACGTGCGCGAGCTTTTATTTAAATACGCGAGATATACAACGGACTTTTTAACGGTGAAATCGTTTTGACCCCCTGAAGAAGGCAGCATTGCCGAAACGTCGCGAAAAGTATTTTGACTACAGCGTAGTATTTACCTCTTTTGTCATTCATACATTTAGCACCTACGCTGCGCAGGGATTCTTATTTTTATCACTAGTTCTCTTCAAACGCAATTGATGGTATGTAAAATGACAGGCCAAACACGACTCCCGCTAGTTGCTAAAGTAATTCTAGCCTTCAAAATAGAGCTTTCTTAGTACATTCGCAACAGCCTTGTCCCTCTGATCAAGGTGATCTAAAGGCGACACAATTGTGCCGGTAAGTGGTTGACCTATTGATCAAGAGGGTACTCAAGCTGTGATATAAAACTGTTTGGAGGGTTTTATGTTACGTTCTTAGAGCCGTTTTTAAGTCTCTGTGGCGTTGTGTGTGCTAGCTCTTTGGCAATTAGTTAGCTTTTTGGGCTCAGATTTATTGCAAGATTCTTTAAGGCCGCTTTAAAGTGCCACTGAGACGAAAATTCGTAGGTCTATTTCGGCCAAATTCTGTCGCAGAATATCGCGTTGTGTCTATATTTACCCAGAAAACTGAACAAGAAACCGTCCATCCTAATATTTTTCAGCTCCAAAGTTGCGTAAAATGTGTCCGCCATTACTGAAAACGTGTTCCTGGGTGATTGTGCAATTTAATAGCTTGTGACGTCAAAGGCTCACCTCAGTCGCGTTTCCTTGTGTTTTGACTCAAGATGCCTACCGTCGACTGCGAGACCTCCGAAGAGTATTGCTACGATTCGAAACAGTCTTTAGCTTCCGAAACATCGGAGGATTCAGTTCATTCGACAAATGAAGAATTTTTCTTACCGTACGATGTAAGAACTGATGTCAGGAGATTTCAGCTTATAACAAACTTGTAAACAAACTGTTCAAAGTTGTTTTTCTCGCCATGCTGGCGGGAGGTTCAAAATATGCGCAAAATAATGTTTACAGTGATTACAGTTCAGGCACAAGCTGCTCAAAGAGCGGATAACTCTCATCCAACGGATAAATCGCTGTCCAGCTATTCGAAAAGCTGATGTTTTAAGCTTTGGAAATTTAGACAAAACACCTAGAATTTGATGCCCGCGAATTCTCAAGCATCGTGGATTGATTTTATTGTTCGCTTCGTTGGAGAAATAAAAGAAGCTATATTTTGTGTGCCGTTGTTTATATTTATATTGTGAAGCATTGAGATTTTTGGCCATTCTTAGCATAGTATAGGAAAAATTCTTGAAGAGCCGTAATGCTGTAGTCATCTGGCAGTCAGCTGATGGAAGCCTATCGTGTCAATCATAGCACAGTGGTCGCTTGCATAGAAACACAAGTGCTTGGGTTTCTAAGTATTTTAAACAGTTTTTGTAGAATTGTTAACTTGAGCCGAAAAAAGTGAAATAAACCAAGACCTTTTTTTAAGAACTGGAGGCCTTGTGTGACCGGAATCTAAATATTTGTCGTGCAAATCAAAGCCACAAGGAAAATTTTCTGCTGCTCAACAACAACATGCGGACCGCCAAAGAAACGAAGCTTTCACTTGCTTTATTCATTGCGTAAAAATAATAGCTAGGTATCTAATCATTTTTCTTGGTAGTTCATTTACTAAGATTGATATGACAGTTAAAAGAAATAACATTGAAAACCCCTTAGACAAATAGTGGCGTGTGCTATTTTTTCCCAACCAACTTAAGCTTAGGCTTAAATTTCCACGCAAGACGATCCGAGCTGTTGAAGCCTTTAAGTATATATTTCGAATAATAATGTCAATCGACTCTTCATCGACAGGGAATAAGGAGAAAAGTTTCTCCACATTCAGGATGGTATGCTATAAAATAAATGACCATGCTTCTAAGCGATTACTGCTTTGAAATTAACACACACGGAATTAAAAAAAAAGCTAAGCAATACAAACTAGTGGCTTAATCGCGGCGGTCCTGCATTCGCCCAGGATGCATTTTATGAGGACTACGCCGAAGATCTTCGCCCTAGCAGACGGCAGAACTGAAAGGGTTTTCCACAAGAAAAATAAACTTTAAAATACGTTAAAAGAAAATAAGTTTTGCTCAGTGGTGGATGTGTTGAAAAAGAAACAAACTATCACTTCAACTGCGTTAAGATTAGGTACCTTTCGTCTCGTTTTTCCGGATCTTTTTTGGAATGGACAATGGAATAATCCTTCGACATGAACAGCCCTCTGGAAACACTCGTCCGTGAAGTGATCAGAACAGCCGACAAAAATACCTCTCGGGATGAAACTTGCACTGTGTGTGATTACAAAAATTATTCATTTTTCCATTGCGGGTCCGCTCGCAAGGCTTGAAGCGAAATACCAGCTCGGTGGTTGGATTTATTGTTGTAGCATTGTACAACACAAGTAATACCCTTTATAACTGCTGCAGCAACGAAAATTTCAAGGCCGTACAGCAAACAGTTGGCAGGAAATCTTCCCTCCACGACAGTTAAATTTCTCGCGGCAAGTAAACGTATGAAGGTATTAGGTTCGAGGTGAGCCTCTAACGTCACTTCCGCTAATTCGCAAGCCAGCTTCCGGAACAAGCGCCAGTAATGGCGGCCGTAAAACCTCGACAAAAACCGTCCGAAAAAAGCGACTTCCAGTCGTCGTAATGAGTTGAAATTTGGCATGGTGACTAACAACCACAGACTATTTTCAAAAATGCAAAAATATGGAATACCAAAATTCTGGTCCCAGTGGCACTGAAAGGATCCCAAGTTTCTAAGTCCGTGATTAAATGTCTGCTTGCGGTTATGTGCAAGTCATGTAACTTTCTTTATCACGGATGAGGGATAGAGTGTCTAAAGGATCCAAGTTATTCTGAGACTATTACAGTCTCCTTTGATCATGTGGAAGCTACGGCTTCTTGCGCTGTCGTTTTAACTCCACTTTCATGGTTGTGGTTCTAGAAATAGAATTACTTGGAGTTAAAACATTTCACCTCCATCGTCTTGTGGCATATGCTGTGCTCCCTAGCTTTCACCGATCTGTTAGCTGTTGTTGTCGTTCATCCTATATTTGTTGCTTTCAAAGCCTGACTGCTGTGCGGTGACTTTGAGTGTACTGTATTGCTTGCCAAAGAAGTATTGGTCATATACACTGGCATTCTATCCATGCTGACTCTACTTTCTATTAGCCTGGAACGTTTGATCGCTTTGAGCGTCCATCTTCGCTACCGCGAACTTGTCCTGATTCCTCGCGCGTTAGCAGTAGCCGTAGCAATTTGGGTGTCATGGAGCTTTGCTGTATGCGCTTGGCCGTTAGGGCTAGATATATTTGCGTTTTCCCTCCTTTGCGTCGTAATAATAGCATTAGTAGGCATAGCATTGGTCCTGACCTGCAATGATTTTCCGTATCTTACGTAGACACCAGATAATGATTCGAGACCAAACCAAGTTACACGAAGATGCAAAGACGTTATCAAGAAGCAGAAAATCAGCAGCTGTTATCTTACAAGTTGTTTTTTTTATTTTTCGTGTTCTACTCCCCGTGCGTGTATGCCACCATTCGCTTTAATTTTAATATTGCACAGAATATCTTGTGGGAGATCACGGAACTGAAGCTTTGATAGACTCTAGTGTGAACCCACTTCTGTGTTACTGGAAAATGAGAAGCATTCATCGAGCTGTAAAGAATTTGCTTAGTGCAAAACAAGTAGCATTTCTCGAGAGAGTAACCGAATTCTCAAATCAATTTGATTGAATGCTGTCCAAATATTGGGAACAAGCCAATCCCAGTTTATTAAGAGACCATCCTCGGGGAATAAGGAAGTGGCTGGTTTATAGAGTTTGGCTGCTGAATCATAAGAAGTGGTTGAAACTTCGCTTTACTACATAATCGATTAAGCAGACATTGATCTCAAAACCGCGTTGGGGATATTACTTATCAGTTTTTAAAACAAACTGACAAACTGACAATTTACTGTCTTAGTGATGGGTTTTCCGTAAGCTCTAGCTTTGATTTTGTCCAGTAATAAACCACTGAATTTGAAATGTCAATATCCAATTAAAAATTGATTTCGTCCGAAAATCACTTTCCTTTTGTCTTGCAGAGTGGAAAATCCCGTAGTGTCACAAGCGTGTAGTGTCACAAGCGTATATTTTGCAAGACGAACTAAGTACAACCACAACATGGCATAAATCGAGAGGTATGACACGTGTTTTGGTACAGAATTGAGCTCAGGTATTCTCGAAAACTGTGCAAACTGCATCCTGCCAAACAGCATGCACCTGCCCAAGTAGGCGCCATCTTGGATTGCGCCAATCAAAGATCCTGTGAATGATGTTTGACTGGCACAATGAATAATTAAATACAAGGGTGGTCTCCAATATGAGCAACAACCCATATCACTGATACTTAGTCACCAAAGAAGGAAAAACACTCACCAAAAAGGTAAATGAACTGGTACTGTGACATTCATGTTAATTTAACTGAGCCAGGGCACAGAGTATGGCTCCTCGAAAACTCCTGTAAAGGGCTCTGTTACCCACATCATCTAAGTGAATGCCATCATAGCAATATATGTTCGTAGTGGGATTAATAAGGCCACGATGGTTCCAAAACTTCGTTCGTGGAATGTCCCGTAAAGACTCGCGCACTAGCGTGTTGACCTGGCTGACACGATCATTATACCCCTCAAAGGGCTGACGTTTCCGAGGGAGTATTTGGCAAACAACAATAAATTGTATAGTAAATTCACTGAGCAATAATTCAGTTAAGGCCACTAGCGATAAAGCTGTCGTTGCAGCATCACAAGAGCTATCGCAAACATCATTTGACCCCAACTCCAAAACCACCACATTGGGGGCGGTGCTCTTAATCTTTTCAAGGTCAAGTTTAATCATTCCCTGGCTGTCAACGGTACGACCCCCAACACCACAAATCTCTACATCGCAAACGTTAGACAGATTGAAATCGCGACTATAACGGTCTTCTGCTCGACTACTGTCAATAAACTGACCGATTCGTCGCACGAAGGAATGCCCCAACACGAGAGCACGTGGTTTAGAAGTGGCAATCTTTGATCCCAAGCGGCGATGAAATTGAACTTATTAACTGATCGCCTCAAGCAAAAACACAGAACATAAGCTTACTTAACGTTTTCTCAGCTTCTCGGAATAGTCGACCCTTCCTCCACGCGTTATTGGGGGCGTTCCCTTGCAAAACACTACAGAAAACCTTTCTGTGATGAAGCTGAAGAAAAAGAGGCCTGAAACCTGGCCTGCACTAGCTTAAATATGCCTCAAATAGAAGTCCCGTATGTAATCTGATCTCAGCTAGTAAAACAATAACCAGCGAAGCTAGCCGCATAAAATCATTTATTCACCGGGGGGGGGGGGGGGAATAAATTTCCTTTATCGTTCTGCAGTCATGACGACGGGAAAGCAGAACGTCACAAATTATCACCAAAGTCATTTTTCCCAAGAACAATTCTCGAATGGGACCGCCTCCCAGTCCTTCTGGTATTGGCGCCAAGCCTGGAAACCTTCAAAGATCGCCTGTGGTCCCACCTTGTCAATAGCCACTGCCCATACCCCCTGCACCTGTGCAGATATTGCTCTTTTTTGATTAGCACCTTCACTTTACGATGCTCACAAGAATCTTCCGCCAGAAGAGGGTGGGCCATTCAGGGAAGAACAACACTTTGCAGAAGATAGGGATGTCACAAACTCTAAGCTATTTATTTGAAACAAAAGGTTATATTTTTGAAATGACGCGTACACACAAAAAAAGCTTTGATAAAATAGGTTTTTTCGCCAAGAATTCCAAAAAAGTCATAACATATAAAATATAAAACTTGGTTGTCTTTGAGTTTTACTGTGAGCGTTGGTCTATATTCTGGCTGATATTCCAACTCGTTAATTTCTTTGTCTTGGGCTCAAGGATAATAGTTACTAAGGAAACCGTCGTCTGCGTTGATTGGCCTAAAAGCCCTTTTTTTCTTTCGTTCGTTTCCTGTCAATTTTTGCCACACTCCTTCCCAGACCCCCCACCCTTTTGAAATAGAATCACTGGAGACATTCGATTGCTAAGAAGGTGGCAGAAATGTCAAGTTAAATGTTATAACTTGTTGACAGATCCGTTTTCTGTTTTTTCTTGCTGAAAACTACTCGGGAATCTCGAAACGAGAAAAAGAGCTCCATTTTGTTTTTACGACTCGCGTAAGAGTTAACAAAATCGCTGACGGTTTTTTCTGGAAATATTACGGATAAAAAGTGTTTTCTTATGCTAGTAATTCATTTTGAGTGGCGGGTAGTTCTGTATACAGACTCCATCGTGCCTATTTCGGAAGGCGGAAATTGTTTGTCTCAAAGTAAAGGAAAAGAATCTATAATCACCTTCATCCAAGATATTAGAAGTTTAGAGCTCATGTAATAATAAATGAATGATAGCTTAATGTTTTCTTCCATTCAATTGTCCTTTCTGATATTATTTCTAAAATGAAAACGTGTATACCAAGACTGAATTCCTGTAGCCTGAATTGCTTTAATTGGTCGTTATCTTAATTCCATTCCCTGATACTGAAATATTCTTTTTGTACATAGATCTTTTTATACGATACCGTACCTCTGATTACGCTTCCGATTTCGACTTAGGTTCCAATTTCGTCACTGCTGTAAACGTTACATGTTTGCAAGCATAGAAACGTTTTACCAAAATTCGAATTATATGATAATATTCTGAGATATGTTTTTCATTTATTAAAGTAGCACAATAAAAGCTCTACAATTTCAAGTGCATATTTCTTGAAAAGCGCAACTTAACAAAAGAAATATTTTTCAAAAGATTAGAGAAGAGAAAAAGAAAGAAACATCAGTTATGCTGTTAGTTCTCTCAAAGGTTAAGGTTTGACCATAGCAGCTACAAAACATGGTTGTCTGTTGTTGTAAACAAAATTTTAGTTGAATCTTGATTCCTGGATGTTTTAATTTCTGGTAAAAGACTTTGTATACTTCTTTAAAAAACGATTTAAATGTTAGTACATTATCTGACCGTCAGTAAATTCGCAAGTATTACATAAGAGGGGTTTTTGTTGGATTTCTTCATTTGCCATTTGTTATCTGTAATTTGTTTATGAACTTATGCGTGGTATTTAGCTTTGTATGAGCTACTTTTTATGCTTTAATCTTGAGTCAAACGCTATTCATACTTCGAACGTGTTCCTGATAAATAAGCAGATAGTTAAAGTTATTCAACTAAGGGAAGGGAGAGCTATGTTTTTTTTCACGTCTGAAGCTCGTAACTTTAAGGCAGCCCATTGCATTGGTTCTAATCAAAACTGTCAAAACCTGGACTCTGTCACGTTGTAATTATTGTTAATTGTTCACTGGGCAGCGAGTACTTCGCTTTAATTTACGATTATTCTTATTCTCGAAACCCCATATCATTGCATACAATGTTGTAATAATTTTTGTTCTCAATGTTGGAAAGACGATCTTAAGGACGTTCTCCCGAAAATCCTCTTTGCAACACTACGGTGGCCCATAAGGGACAGCACTTTCAATAATAATTTTCACAAACATTTTAAAAGAAAAGCACTTACAATTGAATTATACACTGCAAAGAAAAGAAATCCCCGCACCCAGCAAACAAAATAAACTTGCACACTGCAAACAAAATAAACTTGAAATCCAAACAAAATAAATCTCCACACTGCAAATAAAATAAGTTACCGTACTGTAAACAAAATAACTCCGCATGCTGCAAACAAAATAAATCTGCACGTTGCAAACAAAGTAAGTTTCCACACTGCAAACAAATAAATCCGCACGCTGCAAACAAAGTAAATTTCCACACTGCAAACAAAATGAATTACTGCACTGCAAATAAAATAAATCCGCACGCTGCAAACAAAATAAATCCGCACTGCAAACAAAATAAAATCTTCTGCGCGCGCAGGAAGGTAGGACCTCGTGACCAAAAGAAATGAGGGGCTCTGGGTACGAGTAGGGCACTCTCCTCATGGGATTCGGAGATGGCGTTTTTCCTCAGGCAAGAAATCAAAGACGCTGTTAAAGAGGAAATATCCCGTGTTTTAGGAACAACTGCTAATAATTTGCCGGAAGCAAGTACAGAAGTACAGAACAACAGAACAAGTACAGAACAACAGTCCGAACGTACTTTAACTTTCGAAGAATTTTACTCGCTTCGAGAGGACGAACGGCAGGAAGGATTTAAACCTCCAAAAAAGAAAAAGAAGAAAACCCCACCTAGCAAGTCGACAATACCTACGAACAAGGTCACAGATGTTGAAGTGAAGGTCGGCATTGCGTCCCAGGTCGATGGGATTTTGAAGGCTCGACGTGGAAAGACGCACTCCGTGACAGTGAAATCTACTGCTGACAGACAAGAGATCACCAAGAAAGCTATCGCCAAGCACTCCAGCTTTGACCAGAATTTTGATGGGTCCATCTCCTATGTTTTGCTCTTTCCTGATTTCAGCGAGGTCATCTTTGTTCCTGGCACGAAAGAACAATTTGTACTCTCCTCGTATAAGAAAGCCATAGGGAAAGATTACAAGCGTCTTACGTTTCTCTTGATCCCAACTGAGGAATTTGAAGACAGGGGTGATGACACCGACAACAGTTCTGCGGAAGAATGCGCACAAGATGGAGGTATTGCAAAATATTTCACTGGGCGTGCAGGATGTTCTACCCCCCACCCTCAAGAAAGCATTGACCTGACTGACCTGAATGGTGATGATGACAATGGAAACCTTCCTGACGCCCCAGCAAGCCTTGAAGGTGAGTTTTTTAGCCCTATACTGTGAATTGTGCAACATTTGCTTTCAATGTTATCGCCAGTCAATGTAACCTCCCCCCCCCTCCCCCTTGAACCCTGGCCTGGACGGGGTAATGTGGGGACGTTCACTTCACATTCACTCCATTTTGGTCTTCTGGTAGGAGGGAAGTACGCTGGAAATCACGATCTTCACCTCCTGGACTGGGGAATGAGTGGGGCATTCACTCTTCTGTGGTCAGCGGTTTCATTTTCATGCGGTATACTAATTTTACACGCATTATCTTCATTCTTGATTCAAAGCAAAATGGACATAGTATTCAGTTAGCCAGAAGACAAACCCTGATAATGTGATTACCAATATTTCAAACAGCCTTATTCTTTAATCTTAGGTCACCTTGCTCATCCAGAGAAGAACCTACAGTAGTTAACAGAAAGAGAAGAACAAAATTTGAAAATAAGTGGTGACTTGAAAGTGTACCTTCTTTTTGTTTATGTGATCTACATTTTTCTCAGAAGCCCCCAAGGGCAAGGACATTGGATCAAAAACATTTTCTGGGGGGGGAGAGGACATTTTCTTACTTTCACTGACTACAAATTCCAAGTCCCTGCCCAGTCCCAGGTTGAGGGGGGCGGGGGGGTGGTTACATTGACTGGTGCATTATGCCGCAAATGATAGCTGTGAAGCTGAACAGTGTACAAATTATTCTTCTGTGAGGATAACGTAAAACAGAATATTATTTGCTTTGATGAAGGGATAGTGTTCTAAACGTCAGCTTTTAAATCTTAGTATTGTGGTAAATTGACTTTTATCAACTCAGTTGATAAAACTAAATTTTCGTGTTTTACTCCCCCTCTGCAGCAGCACCAGAGTTTCTTTGCAAACTAAGTAACCCCTTCAAACAACAGACAACTCTGTTCCCCGTGCCACCATAGTAAACATCTATATAACTGCACTCCTCCTTAATTACTTGTCAAATCCTGCCAATGCTTCACTTACTTGCCATTCAGCTTTCAATAGTTTTTGGCATGAATACATGTATAATTCAGCACTTGAATTTAAGATGGGCAACTCAGCCTGAATTCACTTTACGGGTGCAAGTTATAAAAATAATGCCAGGGCAAACATTTACTAACTGTGAAGAAACTAGACCATATAGGGAAAAGAAACAAAACAAAATATTTCATAAATATATTTTAATTCATTCAATGTAATTTTTTGGCCTCTACTTTTTGGCTTCTCAGCCAGCCAAAGTGTACTGTCAGTGTTACTGTATATAATGATTGTTGTTGAACCATTAATTCAATAACATTTGTTTGTGCCGTGGGCCACTGTTTGGTGCTTCTTTTTTATCCTTGTAATTTGAAAATGCTTTCTCTACTCACAAACGTGCCTCTAATGTGAACTTGTCAGGGGCAAACAGACAAGATTTAGTTGCAAATTGCTTCATGCCCCTGTTCATGCAAATAATAGCCATTCATGCAGGCCTTAAGCTGTATCTGATTCTCTTATTATTGTAATTTTTTTCTGGGCATTTGTGAATTCTAAATGACATAATAATTAAAACTGATACTTAAATTTATAAATAATGTTTTATGTTAATTCACATTTTAGATTCTAGCAATGTTGATGACTTCCTTTTAAAATGTGCTATTGATCAGAGTCTGAGTCAGGACGCCCTTGTGCAAAACACATTGGAAGAAAAGTCTGAAGAAGTTCCTCCTAAGTCCTTGGAAGAAGCATTGGAAAAAACATTAAAGAGTGTTCCAACTGAGCAGTTCACCTTTATTGAAATCACTAGAAAAAATATTGTATCAAGGGTATTTGAATGCTTGGAAGATGAAGATGTTAAAGCGAGAGTTACAGTTAAGTTCATAGGGGAGGATGCAATAGATTCTGGAGGGGTAACAAGGGAGTTCTTTTCAGAATTTTTCCGTGGTTTTGGTGTGTATAGTACACTGGTAAGGGGCACATACCCTTGCATCACTTTTAGGCACAACCTAGAGGCCTTGGATAAAGGGTTATTTGAGTTATTTGGTAAACTTGTTGCTATTGCCATTATCAATGGTTGCCCAGGGCCCCATTTTTTTACTCGTATGGTAGCAGGATTTATATTAGACATCCCTCAAGAACCTGATTTGGATGAAGTTCCACATGAATGTGAATTCCTGACCAAACTAAAGACCATTTCTTCCTGCTGTGATGAAGCATCATTTCTGGATGCTGTCAATTCATTTCCTGAGCGATTTGATATGGGTTACACTAAAGCAACTGTTACATTAGAAGACAAAAATGATCTTTTGAACGCATGTATCAAGCATATAGTCATCTATAGTACTGCCGAGGAAATTTATAGTTTTAGGAAGGGTCTAGCTTCATTTGGGGTTAAAGAGTTGTTATGTAGATTTCCCAGTGATGGTATAAAGAAGCTAATGCAT
The DNA here is from genome assembly GCA_964030785.1 of Siderastrea siderea. Taxonomy (NCBI): domain Eukaryota; kingdom Metazoa; phylum Cnidaria; class Anthozoa; order Scleractinia; family Rhizangiidae; genus Siderastrea; species Siderastrea siderea. The sequence goes on from CAXIQD010000043.1 coordinate 26,346, forward strand.
GTGGAGGTTTCTGTCGAGGATGTTAAAAGCTGCTTTTTACCTTGTTTTTCAACTCCAGGAGTTGAAGTACATGAGAAAGAAACCGAGATTGTTTACAACTGGCACAGTTTCCTGCGCAGTGTCAGTAAGGGGAAATTGAAATGTCATGTTTACCCTTATCCTGAAACTACTTCCTCTACTGCTGGTGATCATATGCAAAATGATGCAGAACTCAAAGTTCTCACACTGAGTGATGTATTGCAATTTGGAAGTGGTTCTCGCTTCCCCAACTTCTCGGGAAAGTTAGTCTTTGATCATGACAGTGGGTCAGTTGAAAAAAGAATAAGTGCAAATACATGTTCCCTTACCATAACTATCCCAGTGAACAAGAGATATACTTGTAGCAGTAATGAATTTTCCTTTAAGTTCATGGAAGACATTTTTGAGGATCACGGGTTTGGGTTACCCTAAAACGTGGTATCTAAATGTTCTTAAAGGAAGGCACAGGTGACTGAACAAAGAAACGTGCCTTTGAACTAAACTGCTACAAGACTACTGTTTAGACTTGCTTTTCACAATGTTAAGCTGTAATCATCTGTTGAGTTTGTTAACAACCTAGTATTCTGGCAGTGCTGAATATTTTTGTTACTAAAATTGTCGTGGTTGTTGGAATTCAGTAAGCCATTTACAATTACATATAGACCAACCCTAGTGAATTTCTCACTGGTATGATTACCGGACGTTCTTACCATTATGAACATATGCTGGTTATTCGAAGTAAGGTTTTACAATTAAGTACTTTTTTCGTCCAATGTCGTTGACTGGGGACGGTTTTTACCCATAATATTTTGGAAACCCTAAACTTCCACGGGAAATCTGTTTGTACTGTACGTTTAATTGTGACACCGAAGGGTCCGTTGAGATTTTTCACTTGAAAGCAGATTTAGCAAGTCCCAAGACATCAACAGAGTAACAAACATAATTGAAACGGTGGACTGTTTTAGACAGTTTAGTTACCGACAATATTTAAATTATTAAGATTTAAATGCAAAATGTGATGTATTTTCAAAATTAAATTTATACGTTCTGTTCTGCAGCATTTCCATTTTTTGTGGGAATGTGGAATTGCCAAGATTAGGGAAAAGTGAGGAGAAAAAACATGTTTTTTTTAAGGTCGGTGAAAAGTCAGGGAATTTTACTGTATTGCTGCCACGAAGATTCGTGAGGATTCTAAGTGAAGTAACAACCAGAATCAAAAGAACTAAGTTGGTTATTTTGTGTGTTGCCATAATCAAATGAACACCTATACATGTTTTCAAGCCCACCCTTCCGCCCCTCCATCCCTCGATGAAAAACTGGTATTAATGAACCCTTTTTCGATAGAGAGTTGGTTTGGCAGCGATAATATAAATAAAAGACACAACAAGAGAGTAATGGGCAAAATTTTGGGTGGCAGGGAAGCGCACTACTCTAGGGGTTGGGGGACCAGGAGAGGAGCTCTCCTGGGGGGAGACAAGATCAGGTGGTACCGGGAGTAGCCACCCTGGACAGAGGTCCTGATCAGTCTCCAGTAGGGTGAGGCCCATATCCCCTAGTCACTGGGAACTAAGGGGAACCAGGAGGGGGGCCCTCCTGAGTGGAGTACAGATCAGGTGGGACCGGGGGTCCACACCCTGGAATGGATATTTTTCCGGACCTATCTGTAAGGGCTAAGCCTTACTGTGGGGTAAAGTGCAGCCAAGGGTTGCACTTCCCTGCCACCATTGTTTATTTGAAGCTAGGACAGGAAAACTATGTTACAGAGCCACTCAGATTCTGTCAAGGTAATATTCGATATAAAAACTATATATATATAGAAATAAATGTCACTAGAACAATATATAGTCCTTATGCATACTAAGGAAATGAAAAGTTAGAGTAAATAAGAGTACAAAGTCTTTTTCACTGTGAACCTATGTATATATGAATTGCTTTTCATGTGTACCTTTGGAACTTTTATATGTAGCAATTATAAGTGTCAGCAGCCTATTAAAGGTTGTTACTGTGTTTTTTTGTTTTGTTTTTTTTTTTAACTAAACCATACATATAGAGTTGTTACATCTAAAGCTCGTTCTCTAGTAGCCATAGAGGGCCATACTGATGGCATTGTACACTGTTAGGTGTCACCCTCTGAAATAATGAATCTCCTTTTTATTTATAACAGAGCAAGACAAAGGTTCTATCCAGAATAAAGGGGGGTTGGGAGGGAAAAACAGTTGTGACAGAACCAAAGCCCTGAAGGAATAGGCTGAGAAAGGCAGTGGATATCGTTTTTAGGGGAGCACATGTGCATGGTGAACATGTGATAGCGTAAATGGAACCTTTGTAGAACCTAGTAAATGCAAGGTAAATTACTGTGGACTTTGCCTAGGAATAAGGCTGCCTTGTACTACAAACAGGTAGCAATTGATGCTGCTATTCTTGCACTTTGGACTGGATGTCTACAGTTACTTAACAATACAGGGGCTCATTGAAACGATTGACATTGGTTGACATAGAATAAAGGTACTTTGTAATGAGTACTGTAGCACTCCTTTGTACAGCTTGAACATAGTAGATCTCAAGGTTCATTAACCTCAGTTTACATGGTAATAAACTTGAACTAAATTGGCAGCCGAAGGCTAAATTTACCCATTATTTGCCGTGAATATTATTGTTTGCAGACAAACCGGCTTAATGACTGTTTTGCATTGGAAATGCAAAGCACATTCAAACAGACTGAATGTTCCTCAGCCTTTTGCAAACCGAACAAGCTTTTCAAAGAGTTTCCCTGCCTCGAAAATAGAGGTTGGGTGTGACAAACTATTTCTTTCCATGACATATTGAAAGTATTCCTCCCAAACTGGGTCGGTTTCATCCTCACCACTCATCTCTTGCAACTTGTTTTCCATTTCTCTTAGCTTGTCTGAAACTGGAAATAGGCAGTCAATTGCACCAAATTCTTCGGGAAGAAAGTACATCATGTCTGGGACACCTGACACAGTAGCATGCTTCGACTTTCTGATGCGGTGAGAATTCCAATAATCCTTTACTTTATCAAGATCATCCTGCAGGATATCTGCAAAACAGAACCAAAGTGCTTCTGTGTGAATCTCACTAGTGAGGTCTAAAATGTCAGACTCGTGCAAGTCAGCGAAGAAATCGATCCACCAACTTGAACGCTGTTTTCTGAAGTGTGACCAGTAACCTTCTATTCTTTGGTTTCTGACGCTTTTAACATATTTGTGAGCTTTGACCCCCGCATGTTCATCAACTCCTTCTGCCCGTAAGTAGCACTGCATTGCAGCAGTTATTCCGTTCTCAGTTCCACGGTCAGTGTAGACACGTGCTGGACATCCATGTGCAGCTTTGACATTGTTGAAGAAGTATTGTGCAGTCAGCTGCGGATTCTTGTTTGACCGTTGAACTTCTAGCCATAGAATCCTCCGACTGAAGCCGTCCACACAACCATGAATACAAAAGCCATACGGCTTAAGTTTGTCATACCCGTCTATGTGCCAACAGAAATTAGGTCCTGGTGACACGTACATTCTCCGGCGAAGTGATCGATGCTTCCTTATTTCCACTCCACGAGGATCAACTTCCCTCATTAGCGATTCAACCAAACGTCGGGGAACATGAATGTTATGTCTGAGGCGTAGTACATGCCACATAGTTCTGTAACCACTGAGGCTGTCTGGACCAGTGCAAATTTCAAGCAAAATCAAATCTCTTACGCGTTCAACTAGATCAGCATTCACAGCATCCCTTTTTCTCAGGCCATAGTCTTTAAGCCTTCGTTTCAATGTTCGTTCATTGATATCTATACCATGATGTTTTCCTAACATCAGCGTTATATGCCTGTACGTTAGCCCTCTGTTGAAATAATATTCAATAAGCTCTCGTTCAGAACCAGAGGGTAAACTGTCATGTACAATTCCTTCCCTAGCTTCAGCATCGCTCAAATCGCTCTCACTGGACTCCATGTTGTTAAATTTTGGCGCCAAAGAACCGGAAGACTTGGTCCCAGTACTTTGCGTCTACCTGCGCGCGCAGAACTTTTTATTTTGTTTGCAGCGTGCGGATTTATTTTGTTTGCAGCGTGCGGACTTATTTGTTTGCAGTGCAGTAATTCATTTTGTTTGCAGTGTGGAAATTTACTTTGTTTGCAGCGTGCAGATTTATTTTGTTTGCAGCGTGCGGATTTATTTGTTTGCAGTGCAGTAATTTATTTTGTTTGCAGTGTGAAGATTTATTTTGTTTGCAGTACGGTAACTTATTTTATTTGCAGTGTGGAGATTTATTTTGTTTGCATTTCAAGTTTATTTTGTTTGTAGTGCGCAAGATTATTTTGTTTGCTGGGTGCGGGGATTTCTTTTCTTTGCAGTGTATAATTCAATTGTAAGTGCTTTTCTTTTAAAATGTTTGTGAAAATTATTATTGAAAGTGCTGTCCCTTATGGGCCACCGTACAACACAGATTTTTTTCATACTTTTGCTAAAGTCAGATAATGAGTTGCCAATGTCAGAAATGCAAACAAAATGGGGGTCACCGTCCACGTTTTCGGAATAAAGCGCGTGGAAAACGACCCCAGTTTTGACAAATCAGCCCTCGTAACTCGACATGGCCTCAGCGATTGTTAGTTAATAATTCACTGA
>CAXIQD010000044.1:0-14706 GCA_964030785.1 Siderastrea siderea
GTTCTTGCTTGGCTCTTTTCGTGACTCCTTTGTTGGTGCCCTCTGTCCACCTTGGATGATACGAGTAAGGCACTCGCCCTTGCGAACCTTTCCCTTGTGCACCTCCTCGACCTCGTCCAGGTTCAACTGGGGGTGCTTTCGGGGGAGGATGATCAGGCGTTCGCGGAGACCTGGCCTCACGACGGCTAGGCCGGGGACGCAGGTAGTTTTCTCTCTGAATGCCACTACTGGGCCTTGCTCTCCTCTCCTCCTCTTCTCTCTCAGGCTTATGGGAGGTGTGGTCCTCCCTTTTCTTCCTTCTCACCACGGACCCACTAACTGATCTTGAATTGCTGTCTCTCTTCTTCGCCTTCCTCTTCTCTTTCTCCTTCTGATACTTGGAGTCCTGGATCGCTCCCTTGCTGGTCTCTCCTCTTCTCTTCGCCTGGGCAATACCTTCTTTTCTTCGCTTTGCTGAACTTCCTTTGACTTTTCTTCCTTCTTCTCAACCTCCTCTGTCCTTGCTGGTTCTTCCTTAGGCACTTTCTCCTTGTGATCCTTCTTCGGGCTCCTTGACTTCCTCTTCTTCTCCTCCGAGTGAACTTTGGGAGATTCCTCTCCCTTTGCAGCTTCTCCTCTGGCAGCCTTCTTGGGAGATGCTTCTCCCTTCTCGGTCACCTCGTCCTCCTCCGGAAGAGCCTGGCAACCGAGTAGTAGGCGGAGTCAAGGATCTTGGTGACTTTCGCTTCCGCCTCAAGGGTTGTTGGAAGTCGGGAGCTGGCTCACACCGGCCCTTAGTCGCTCGATCGAGGCACACACCGTGCACTGCCCAGCGAGGAGTCTCCACTTCCCACACGCTGAGCAGGCTTGCATGCCCTTTCGAGCCCAAAGCTACGTGGGAGACACATCTGATTCGTGTTTAGTTATGTGGACATTCAACCATATATTCTTAAAACAATCGAGACTCCAAACCCGATGAGTTATGATCAGTCAAAACGTCCTCAAGATCCAAATCTTTGCAGCGACGGAGATAATCTGCTTGGGTGCTGATTAAACACAAGGATTCAAGTAAAAAAACACCCTCAACATATACTATTTACATGTTTTCATAATATCTTGATATATCTTGATAATATCTTGGAATTGCATGTTTCAGTTGGAAGTCAACAAGCTGAGCTATCTTCAACCATTGTGAAACCAAATGCCACGATCCCTCCAACTAAGTTGATGTCATGTTGCTTCCACATCTTCTCACAAGACACTAATATGAAGAACAAACATGTATGCATTGCACTCCGACTCACTAACATGGAAGTGAAAACCACCCTGTTTGTAGAAGAAGATCGTCTTCCCAAAGGCAATTTTCCATTTCAATGTTAGTGAGTCAGAGGGTAACACTAGACTGACCTCTGTGCCAACAATCTGAAGAACTGGCCCTCTTTTCAAGGAAAACAAGCGCCGCAAGTGAAGGCTGCAAGTACCTTTTCAAAACGTTGGAAGCCGAGGATTCAAGGTTGATGAACTGCCCAAAGTGAAGTATTGATCAAGCTGTTTCTCCAAGGAAAAGACATCTTCACAACGAGACAACAGCCACACATACAATATTGGTTTTTGCATCTGCGCAGATGTCTGGATTTGTGATGCTGGTAGGATTCAGAAGGGCTGCTGGGATGGCATACAAGGGAGGTCAAATACACTGCTTCAACTTTGCTGGTCAGAAGCAACGTCGGGGGCTTCTTTGCGGAGGATACACTTCTAACATAACTGAGGACATGTGTGTGTGTGTGTGAAGAGTACTCAGTTGCAAAAGCTTGGGCTGACATCTGCCCTTGTAGAGGCGTGTCGTCTATGTCTGCATTACCCAACGCACTTGTCAATCCCCAAGCAGAATCGCTTAGGATGTCCCAGTTTGGCTCTGAGTTTCGCTTATGACACCGAGAGCTTCCTTGAGCTGGCTAAGTTACGCAACTGATGCACCCACAAAGCTTTGACGTATTCCCTAGCGAAACTGCCCACACGGACTGAAGGTGAATGGTTGGCTAAACTGACCACATCAACTGGGGCTGGACAATTGCGAAGGAAATGATATCGATATCATAAGCACTCAACTGTCAGTTGTCCTACCTGAATGTCCGTGCACCTCTTGATCAGACTCAAACTTCAGTATAGCCCAATGTGGACGAGACCAAGATTTTACTTACAAATCAGAAGATATGTAATTATGGATCTTAAATCTATTTAACATAGTTATTTTGTTTGCCAGAGTCTGTTGGTCAATGAAAGGCATTTGGATCAAAGGCAAATCTGCTTGGCTTTCATCGGACAGGCACTTCAACCATCTCGATTTCCACGCGGCCAAGCTATCTCCATGGCGCGCCGAAGCCGACGCTGGGATCGGGTCGGCGCAGCCATTTCGCTGGGGTCCCGGACGCAGCCATTCGCGGCCAGTCCGGACCGATCTGCGCTAAACAGAGCGAATTGGATCAAATCAGAACGGGCGCTGAAATGGAAGGACCGAAGGACAATGACACTTGAGTAATTCTATGCAATTCTTGAACAACTGCCAACATCCGCCCAGCAACTAGGGTGACTCGGCCGAACTGGGCCAAAACGGAACTTGGTAGCTTGGCTGTCTCCGACGTTCACCTTTTGTGGGTGAAGGTACAAGAACCCGCTACCCTTTTTTGGCTGTTTCCAGAATGAAGATTAACTGGCCTCAGGAATGCCGTTCCAATTTAGAGGCAACCATAGCATGGAGCCACCCTGGCATGGAGACCAACTTGGCTCGAGCGTAGCGCTGGCCAAAAACATGAGTTTTGGCAGCGATGCATGTCCTTGCCCTAGTACCAACTGCAATCTTCACTTGTCAATATGTTCGCTGGTCTTCATCAGCGCAGAGGTTTGTGGGTAGAGAAAGCCTTTCCCAAAGTCCTACTTAATGGGTTGACAGAACTGTCCTTCAAGTCTTCATTGCTAAACGAGTGTCATGGAATTGTACGAGTGCAAAGCACAAACGTACGACGAAAACACAGCGACATCGGCATGGGGCGTACGAATTCCATGCCAACTCATACCCGTTGCCAATCAACTTTCCAGGTGTAGCCGATGTGATTCTGCGTCATTTTAGTTGGCACTCTCCAAAGACTCAAAAGATGGCCTATGAGTCATTCGTATCGTATTGCATAAACTTGGTCACCACTGATCTACTGTGAATCAAACCTGCAGGTTTTGGACTACGGAACGCTAGGTCAAATATCTGAAGTTGAACTTACTCGGTTTCTTGCTTCTGAAAGCCCGTTGGCGCTGTTGGCTGGCTTTGGGGCTCTTCGGTGATCCGCATTTGCCCTTGCATAAAATGCTAGTTCGAACCGAAAGCTTGGAGTGCAGTAGGGCGAATCTGACCTGAGTGCTTCCTAAGCAAACAAGCTGAGCTGCCTGACAGAAAGTCTGACAAAATGAGGCGAAACATGTGAAAAGACTTGAACCAGCAACCTGGCCCTGTGATCGTATGAGCTTCCAAAATTTGACTTGAGCATCATCCGAACCCTTTCCTTCGGGGTCACTGTCCTCCCTCGCATTTGTCGAAGTTGACTCTCATTCAGATTTAGAGCTGTCTGCGCAGCTTCCATGTCATGCTCTTCAGCAACACTCACACGAAGCCGCCTTATCAAAATGAACCTTTATAGGTGCTGACAAGCCACTTTCGAGCATCCAGATTCCAACCTGAAAAAGCTCCCCAAATGAAAGCAAGAGAGCCTAGATAATCCATATTTCGAAGTGCGGGTGCACGACAAAGTCCATCTTTGCCACTTCCTTCGCTTCCTCGCCTCACAGCTGATCAAGCAACTTCTCGGTTCTGGGCAGTGACCATCAATGCTGAGTTTGGTGTGTGAAGAACTCATGGCAAGTCGTCTGGGAGCGGGTAGGGAGCTATACCCTGAGTTACTTGGCCAGCAAAGCTTCCAAAAACCTGTATAGTTATATTAGGTCTTCTCATCACGACTGCTGCGACACCGACCTCAGGCGACAACGAAACTTCAGACCCCTCTGAAAAGCCGAGCGGACGCACATCCTCGCAGTGAACGAGGGAAACGCGGTGAACACGACACGCGGCCAAAGCACGGCCGCCTGCGAAGCCTTCACATCTGACAGCCTTTGGAAGTCCCATATGCTAGTCGAAGAAAGTGGGAGCATGGAATCCAGTGAAAGGTGTGCAGCCGGTTCAAGCAACATGATGGGCAGCCGAAACAAGTGGAGGAAACGTGCGTTTCCACGCAAGCTTCTCATCGTTACTCCTCAACCTGTGACTGCACTGCAGTCTTTGACAACTGCCAGTCGTGCGGGAAAAACTGCCAGAACTTACCTCATCCGACACCTGCGAACGAATGAGTGGCAGCCCACCACGGGGAAGCATGGGGAATTAGTTGCCTCCCAGGCGCTCGGGGTGGGGTAGTGGCCCACCTCATCCGTCGACCTGGATTCCGATGCATGAGTAGTCATGCGTCACTGTAGACCATAGCAGGGTTGTGGCCAAAACATCTGCATCTTTGCCTATACTTATTTGACAGAGGGACCTGAGGAACTATACTAAATAGAATTCACGTAACTAATTGCTTGGTAGTATCAACCCAAGAAACAAATGCAAAGTGCCAAGTAGAAAAGGTGGGTCTTCGTTGATGTTGGGAAGACTAACAATCTGCGCCGTGAATTGTTACAAATTGCTCCCTTTGAGCGCCTTGCAACGAGCGCCCCAAGTCATGGTCAAACCCGTGACAGCAACTCTGTGAAAGTCGCGCGTCGGCCGTTCCGACACGGCTCAAGTGGCTCAAGTGGCAAGATTATTCTTCGTAAGAAAGATGCCGCATCACGAAGCATCGTGGCCTACCAAGGAAACAGCCATTGGTTTGTGACTCAGTCATTGCAATGATCACTTCCACAAATGCAGGTAGCCTCTCTGGCTTGGTAAAGGTCATTTGAGAGGCCGGAAAATGCAGCAGCCTGTTTCATTGACACTAAACCACCTGTAGCCTTTTTGTCATTCAATGCAACTGCCCACAATAAGTCGAATGATGTCGGGGGTGTCTGATATCCTTTTAGATTGTGTCTGCATGCGCGATCCTTGTACTTAAGAAAACAGCTGCTGCTGCTTTTTCTTGCATTCAAAACAATAACGGCTGGTTTGTCTGGAAAAGCACTGCTATTGCACAAATCACAACCTGCAGTACGCTCACATAGAACATGAGGTCTTGGTGAAGAACATTCCCACGGTTCGCTAGTCCTGGCGATTCCTTCCTGAGGACGAGCGAAAGCTCATTCCTTCCAGTAAAAGCACAAATGAAGCTGTCTGGATCCATTGCAAATCCTTACAAGAACTGATAATCTGCAGCTGCACCCTGTCTGACATGTCAAAGTGGCCCTTGGAACCTCGATATGGCGACCAAAAGCTTCAATGGTCAGCTGGTGCAAGCAATAACCGTGACTACAATCAAATAGAACAGGCGATATTGGTTGAACGTGCTCTGATGCTTCACTGGTGATGGCCAGCCCGGTTCCACTGGAGAAGATTCTTCCCTAGTTGACAAGAAACTGATGAAGCTGTTGGGAATTCGCTGATATCTCTTTTCTTCGGGATGGTTGTGTGCTGCAACCTGCGTGGCATGTCAAAATACCGGTGCACCCACCTGTCACTGTGAGCTGCAACTACCCAAATGTCTTTCCTGTCAAATAGCTGCACAAGCAACCACCTGCATTACACTTCAAGAGAACCCGAGCTCTTGGTACACATGGTACTACGAAGCTTCACCAATACTATCTCCAATTATCCAAAGAACCATGGTTTCGATCTGACCATGCTCTATGAGCAAATGACCAAGAACATTGCCTCTGCGTAGTCGCTGTGATTGCTTTTGCGTAGTCTTGTGTGCCAACCCCCCGATTCACAGCGCCAAACAGGTCGATGCTTCTCACAAAAATTGCTTCATCAGAGGCCATGGGTGACTCTATAGCAACTCCCAATATCACCGACAACAGGTGCGACTTGGACGACGCCCGTGACTCATTGTCATATCACCAAGGTCGATTCCAAGGGTTGAATCTGGACATTGAAGGCAAACCACACACATGGAAATTGGATGTCTTGTTGCGGGGGAAGCAAAGCAGCATGTCAGTATGTCTGGTACCAGCTGGCTGGCGGCTACTTTTCTCAAGTCTTGTTAGTTTGCCTGATCTCATTCCAAGTTTCAAGACTTTGATGAAAAGTTGAGGACCAAAACGTCTTGTCACGTGCCACCAAGAGGCTTGGCAAAATGGCCAAGATTGGTGACATGACAAGTCTCTAGCTATCAATAATGTATCACATTGCTCTTCTTTGGTCCAAAGACAAACTTCCGACTTAAAGCAAGTTGTTTGCCACCAAAGCGAACCGTTTCTCACTGCATGCCTCCGCCACACCGCTTTTGCTCTGACCGAACGCCTCAAATTCTGTGTGTTTGGCGCCAGTGTTCCCGGTGTTTGGTAGTCTGACAAAACATCCACCCACCAAGCACTAGTAACTTGCTGAAAGCTCTGTCACTCCAAAAGTGGCACAGGGCCAATCGATTTCATTTGGGGCAAGGTGCAAATTGACGGGTTCCTTGACCACAAGTCGGAAGAACCATTGACTAAATGCATGACTTTTTCAACACAAGAACCTACAAGTATTTGATGTATGTTTCTGCTCAACAACTGGAGGCAATGTGCACGTACACCAGCGTTCTGTGACCAGCAGCTCAAGGAGGGCAAGCAGTAACCACATTTTGTGCACATACACCAGGTCAAGCCAGCGGCATATTAAACTCAGCTGCTTTGTTGTTCTACCGTTCTACCAGCTCGGGAATGTAGCTGCCTTATGCATACAATGCACTGGCCTTGAGGGCATACTTGCTTGATTTTTGAGCACATGAAGCCAGAACAGATTTGAAGATCATGGATCAAGATCAGTCTGCGCTTGACGTGTTCCAGTCTTCTCATTAACACCTGATCGATGCTCTTGGTAGCAAAAACCCACAGCAAGCAGCAAAGATTCCAGAGATCAGTTCTTGCAACTCTTCCAATCCAGTGGCGGGGCGCAATGACCTGCAGCGTGTGTGGCTTAACTCAAGCTCTATATGTCTATATGTTTCACTTCCGACGGCAGGTGCCTTGCCGTACCCTCCATGGCAAGAGTTGCCCGTTTGCAATGCGAGCTGACACAGTAGCAGCTCGATTGCCAGGCACTTTTGGTGCCTTGACAGCACATGGTCTTTCTTTCAATTTCATCCCTCCAAGCTTGTCTACTCACAAAACACATGTGACATGAAATGCACATCCTGTTTGGGCTTGGAGAGGAAGGGACGTCCACTCCTCCAAGCACTCGGCTGAACTGGAACAGTTCAAGGTCCCGACGTATATTCTCATCATCATGGAGATGAGGTACACCAGGAGGTATGTCAGCTTCACCAAGGAAAAGCGACCCCAACCTACATGGAAGCTACCGAATATGGGACATTCCTCTAACAGGCAAGGGTTAAATTATGGTTGGTTATGCTGCTATGCTACTCTTGGGAGAGGGTGCAAACCTTGCAGCCTTACTTTATCACTTTCGTAGCACCGGACCCTACCCTTCTTAAATTACCTCGAGGGAAGGCTATCATTGGGTCCATCAGGATTGCAGGGCTTCGGACGGTGACAATCCCAAAGCAACTGAGAGCTCAATTGCTGAGAGCAACAATTTGGCAACCATCACAAGGTGCTGCCAGCACTGCAGCTGAGCTTTCTTTGGAGAGCAGCATGTTTTTGGCTCAAGGATTTATCTCAGTATCAACAGGACCGTCTGACAGGTGCCTGACTCCAAGCGGCATAGCATAACTTAACACTCATTTTGTCCACTCAAACCAAGAAAACACGAGAAACCTTCACGTCCGAGAGCTTTGGAGCAGCAGGACCGAAAGTCTCGACTGAGAAGGTCGGCTAGTGCCCGAAGCTGTGAGACAACGATATCCCTGCTCCGCCGATCTCGGCGCGGCGGCGGCCTAAGTCCTCCAAGGTGGCACACGTCTTCATTTGAGCATCCTTTGAACTATGCCAATCCAGACTGCAGGGGTCTTTTGAAGGCTCTCAGGATCCACATCTACCGACCTCAAACCGCCCCGTTGCGCCTCCGAGGTCCAGACGGATGCAGCGCGAGGGGTGCCAGAGCGGGAGCGGACGACTGGACGACCGTCCTTAGGACTTTGGATCGCCTGGCCGGGACAAACGGACCGACCAATTAGGAGCGCGGATCGCGGGGCTGGCTGTGCCTGGAGGGAAGACAGAATGCACCTAGTTACTAGGTCTGAGATGTATAGCCCAACAGGTGGTGTTTTGTTATGTTTTGTTGCTGGTGGCTTTTTGACACCTGGAAACACATGGAAACACCTGTTGGAGGGTGCTTGTCCCGAATTCTGTCTACGAAGTCGTGGCCACAATTCTGAGCGGTCCTGTAGTTCTTCGTGTTGACCAATTGGAATGACTCCATTTCAATGAGGGCAGCGGGAAGCGCTGTTCACAACTCGTATCTTTGACGTCTTCAACAAGAAAGGCCGCCAAATAGGTCCACCAAGGAAAGAAGTCGTCGACCACTTTGCATAGAAAGAAGTCGTTGGTTCACTGAATTTCGATGACCACTTGGACCAACTTCCAGCCTGCATGTTTGCCCGATTCGCCTTCCGCACAGTTCGTATGATGCTCCAAAGTCCTTTCAAGCGTTCGTACATGCAACCACTAGGATGTTGAGCGCAAATTTGAAAGACACCAAGTTGGATTGAGTACTTGAATGTGATCGGGTTGCATTCACCTTTTTGTTGGATTGTTTCGTCCCTCCGTGAATGTCTGCCACACTATTCTTGCAGCCACTCGTTCCTATAGTCTGAGTCTTCTACTTTACATTTCGTATCTGTGGCAATCTGAGTACATCTCCTTTTCTTATTCTGGTGCTCTCGCAACCGGCTTGACGCCCTTCTTGATAAGCTTCTGGAAGAATTTCAGCAGAGCAGATCTAAACAGCAAGAGGTAGACATTGCACATGCACGAGCGGCGGTCTAGGGTTTCGGGCATCGGTGGCGGATAAACTGAGTAACTGAGTCCATGAGAGCTCGAGCTCGAGAGCTTAGCACCTACCAACCAAAAGTTCATCCGCCTTTAATACCCAACCTTTCTCTGTTTGGAGAGAGAAACAACTTATATATAACTTGTCCTGCCTTTGTAAATTGAGGATCTCTGTCAATTGCACCCATCTGAAGATTGAAACTATGATATACACACTTGATTTCCCCGTTCCGTGATGCCTCTCTATACCCTTTCCTAACATGGAACTTCCAGAGCTGGTGCTTGCCCTCTACTGCAGTTTGGCAGTTTTCAGTTTTGGAGAGGTAAATGTATTGGATCAGTTTACATCTTCATTGAAGCTTCCAAAGCTCCCCTGGCAATACGACCATTCCACCACCGTCCGCAACCACCACGGCGACATGAGAGCTGCTTGTAGAGTTGGATTGCTTGGTTTGGTCTTAAAATCAAAGGTTCCCACCAAAAATTTTACTTGTTTGCTCTCCCTAGTGACACAGGCTCTTGCAATGTTGGCCTGCTCTTCTTCAAAAGTTGTCCCTTGAAACGACAAACCAACCAAACCAAGCCAAGCAAATGACACACTTTGGCCGAAGAGGCTCTCAACCGTGACAGTGACATGGACTCTGTAGGAGTTGAAGACATGACCATGATTGACCGCAAAGCAGATTCTGCGGAGTCAAATCTTGAGGCAGTTCGAGCTCAGATCGAGTCGAGCATCATCTTCGACTATTGAGCTGTTTATTTGCGCTTGAGTGATAGACACATGGGATATTCCTGTGATCTGCATCCCCCTCGTTACCCCAATGTTCACTCTCCTACAAGAAACAATATTGGATGCATTGTCAAAGCACGCAGCTGTTCCTTACATTTGTCCATCCGTCGCAGCAACAATAGAACATGGAGGTCTGGATATTTAAGAGCACCGCACAGAAATCATTTCCTTCTTTCTCTTAAGTACGATGACACTCTTCTTTGCCCTCTAGTTTATGGCAACATTTTTACAGAATGGCCCCACCAACTCTTCTTTCCCTCGCTTAACAAATCAACATCCACCGTCTGACCGGATCGGTGTTTTTACAGCTCAATTTTTGCCTTCGATCGACGGCTTCGATCGACCCGCACGCTACAAATCTGTAAGGCCACGGGCCACGTCTTTGAGATTCTCGTGAGGAAAAAGGGAGCTGGTCGTTGGCCACTTGCAAAGATGGCCCATACTGATTCGGTCACGGGAAGTTTGCGAACCATGGTGCGCATTGATGGAGCTATGCTAGCTCCTTGCAATACTCCAATCCTTTGCAAAAGTCTTGCGTGACTTGTGGAAAGGCTCGGCATTAGACAACTGGCAAATTGCATGTTGGCGAAGCTGCACGACAAATGGCGCGTACATGGTCTGCAAGCCATGATCAAATTGCTCAGTGTCCCTGAGTGTCGGTCCCTGGAATAAATACAAGTTAACCCCTCTTTCGGTAGTGGGGAAGCCCATCCCCAGAAAGGTTAATGCTTTTGAAGCAGGTGTTCATGGCCATCCTGATTCGACCATAGCCGATTTGCTCAATACTTTTTGGATGAGATTCTAATGCAACGAGATCTCGACTAGCTCAATACTCAAGGCCCCACGAAAAAGGCAACGTCCTTTGCAGGATTCGATCAGTTTGCATTCTTGAGAGTTGACATGTTGAAACCATTCTTGCGTGAGGCCAAGACATGCCAAGACAGCACAGGCACAGCGAGATTGGCTACGCGGCTAAATAAAAGGCCAAGTGAGGCACCGATTTCGGCAGCACCTGCCAGCCCGAAAAGCCGCTGCTCCAGCAACAAAACAAGCAAGCTCGCTTGCGAAACAAGAAAAATGTACGCCCGATGGATCCCTGGGTTGGTCTGTCGGTATGGCCTCTGGCCCCACCTATTTTGATCTTACTTCGGCCTCCTGCACCAAGGAATGTATGTTCAATCTGCGCCTCTTCTGCCCGGGATGTCCGGGCCTCTCACCCCGGGCCTCTCAACTGCCGAGACGTCTCGAGGCCACGATGATGCTTACACGATCAGGCATAATATGCTTGGTTCAGCACCACCACACCGTTCAGCACCAGCCCTGTCGCGCCTTGCCTTTTCTGTCCTGGTTCACATGCTAAGCTCATAAGTCACTCTTCTACGCCTGCTAGGCCTCATTCCAGTTCTTCCCCCTCCACATCAAACGGAAAAGCGTTGCCGCGGCGCGCCGTGCCGCACATCGCATCTTTCGACGGAAAAGCGACGACTCCCTCTTGTGGCTCGACCGTTTTTTCTTCCGGGGCAGGAGTTGCCACCCGTATGTTCGTTCTGCAGCCACTGCAACAGCTGAAAGCACCGGGGCTGGCCCAGGAATACCGTCGAAGTCACAAACCTGAAAGCCACCACATGGCCCAATCCTCCCTCTCAGGGGTCAGAACGAAATCGCGCCACCTCTCGCATGGCCGTGCGGTGGACCGCGGGTCATGCAAGCACGCGAGTCACACTTGCTGAAGACAGCATGATGAATTTAACTTTTCAACCAAGGCTTTCTTTGGCACCTATGTATACACTTTCCCACGCCTCACAAACCAAATACCCAGCCTTACAGTCCCTCCTAACATTGGCATTGGTGGGACAGGGACTACTAGCCCCTCTGACAACACACACTGTGCTGCACAAAGCTGAGTGAATCTCCTCGGTGCTCACTCACTGCTGCCGGTCACATTCCACAAGGCACCTTCTATAGATGGTGACTGAGAGCCTGATCATGGAGGCCATGGCTAAGTTCCTGCTTTAGCTCTGGAAGAAAAAGGTGTCAACCAATTCTTGTTCCGACCTATTCCTACTACCGTCAGCTTCATGCCCAAAGAGCATCCTTGGACATGTCAAGCAAGGCCCAAACTGCAAAGCAGCACCCTTGCTGTGATCCACTACCTCCAAACTTTGCAGAAACGACCAGGGCGATTGCCCTGCGCAAAGCAGCCCCGACCAAGCGTGCGCAAGGTTCGTGCCAACCCGCTGGATCATGGGGCATTGAGTGCCGCGTGCAATCGTCGAGGCTTTCTGAAGAGTCGCTAGAACTTGGAAGGCAATTGTGCGTCTTCTTTCACATGTTGGACTTGACCAGGCTTCGGGTGTTGGATCGTGCTTCGAACCAGCAGTAGCCCTTCTCCTACGCTTGGACCGGTCGATGGCCTACTTTGGATGTCCGCTGGCAGCGTTGTTTGTCTGTTCCACGATGGGACGCAGGCCAACTGCGACATGAAAAACACTCCATTATGATTTTCACTTTTCAACTAAGTCTTTCTTTGGCACCTATGTATACACTTCCCACGCCTGACAAACCAAATACCCGGCCTTACAGTCCCTCCTAACATGGGACATTGGTGGGACAGGGACTACTAGCCCCTCTGACAACACACACTGTGCTGCGCAAAGCTCAGTGAATCTCCTCGGTGCTCACTCACTGCTGCCGGTCACATTCCACAAGGCACCTTCTATAGATGGTGACTGAGAGCCTGATCATGGAGGCCATGGCTAAGTTCCTGCTTTAGCTCTGGAAGAAAAAGGTGCCAACCTACTATTGCATTGAACACACTAACTTACTTATAACTTATAACTATATAATCTTTTCCGACCTACTCCTACTACTGTCAGCTTCATGCCCAAAGAACATCCTTGAACATGTCAGGGCCCAAACTGCAAAGCACCACCCTTGAAGCTCTGCAAAAACGACCAGGGCGACTGCACTGGGCAAAGCAGCCCTGACCAAGTGTGCGCAAGGTTCCTGCCAACCCACTGGATCATGGGGCATTGAGTGCTGGATTTTTCCATTGCACCCCTCTGGAGATTTCAGGAGTAAAGCTTGACAAGGCTCTGTTTAGGCTTTACGTCATGAGTCATGACCCATATGCCAGCAACTTGGGAAGAACGCGGTATAATACCGCGGTGAAAACGCGTCGGTTCAGATCGTTTTCACCGCCGCTGTGCGAATCTGGAACTCTGCACTCCACGAATTCGCGACACTCGACTTCTGAAAGAGCGGCAACGGAGGCGATCCCACCACTTTGCGGCACGGAATTCCGGGGCACCAGGCACTAGCCTTACAATGGGGGCAACGGGCCCAAAGACGCACAAATTGAAGTTGAACCACCTGTTCCAGCCGTCTTTTTTGTCAAAAACATGGAAGATGAACCCGCTGCGTGCATGGCTTTGCTCACCGAACGTGCGACACGGTCAGTTCAATTTGGCTTTGGAGCCGAGAGTGTGCTCCAGTCGCTCCAATTTTTAAGTTGTTCCGCTTGGATGCTGGGTGTATCAGCAAGGGCAGAAGTGCTCATAGGTTAGATAGATCTCCTTAGGCATCTGCCGACTATCCTGCCAATAAAGGCAAGGCCTTCTCGTAACCAAGTGGGTGCAAGGTGCCTTCAGACGATCTCTTCAAGCATCTTCCGCAAGAACCATCCCGCCCACATCTTATCGATCTCGCACTTTCTTCAAACTTTGGCTCTGAAATGCTCTCAATGTCTTCATCTTCACAACCTTTTCCATGAACAAAAGAGTCATAGAAGCCTCCTTCGCACTCGACTCTGCTGTCGAGCGGCATTGAATCTGGATATGACTAAGTTGCGGGAGTTCTGGGTGTTCGGTGTCCAAAACCGGTCTACGATCTGTTTGTTATACTCATGACTTGCTTCCGCCAATGCTTGCGCGGAGCTTCCGCGACCTGCGTTTCGGCTTCCCCGCGGGCCATGTTTGGTTGAAATCCTCTTCCGCCGGCGCTTCCGCGACGTATTTCTCAGAAGTGCTCATAGGTTAGATAGATCTCCTTAGGCATCTACTATTGTCAAGAAAATAACATATGCACTTCCGCAAATCTTCAGCGGTGGTGAATTTTACCATATACTTACGCGGTGGCTTCCACAAGCTTCAACGACTGCAGTTTTGGCTTCCGCGGGCAAATTGCATGGGGTTTAAACTGTTCATGAGAGGTTTTTGACGCTGTTCAGGTGACGCCGGTTTCGGATTTCACCTGCACCATGAAGGAGACGTTTCGCTCGTTCACTGGCCCAGCGCAGGAGCAAGGAGTCTACCTACCAGTCTACGATCTCCATCTGCTGCTACCGAGTTTTCAATTTTCAAGGTTGCAAACCTGGACCATCCAGGTCCGGGGTGCCCACTGGAGATCCCTGTAGTAGAGGACAGTCCATTGGACACAAGTTGGAAGGTCCTGGATGGAAGGTCCATTGACAAATTGCAAAGACACTCAAAGTGGAGCAGTTGGAAGGTTGATGCCATGGATGGTTGACTTGGCCCAAGATTTACAGCGCCTTGCAGAGCGAAACGGTGTGAAGAGTGGCAACAAGCATGACATCCTCAAAAGACTTGTGACGTTCATGCAAGGAGAGTGATTGCTAGACCCGTGCTACTCGTTCAGTTCACCTGAGTCTCCGTTGGCTTCAGCTGAGCTTTTTAAACTACCATCACTCCTAGATGCTTCCTTATCAACGACAGTGGCTAGTGAGAGCTTTTGGGGTTACTGCAGCTTCTGTGATTGAGCAAGTCTCTAGACTGCTTAGACTGCTTGAAATCTTGGCGCTAGTGCTGTTGATTCCT
>CAXIQD010000045.1:0-13000 GCA_964030785.1 Siderastrea siderea
AAACTATTTAAGAGGGTCCTGAAGGGGGGGTACCAATCCCATTTCCCAGCCCAATTTTTTTCCTAAATCCCACTTCCCAGTGTTCAAATCCCATTCCCATTAGCAGAATTCAGAAAAAATCCCAGTGTCATACATACCAGCTATTTTCTCTTAGCATCCGAAAAATTACGGCTTCTAAATACCACCCAACAAAGGCCCAAAAATTCACGAGGATTTGCCAAGATGTTCTGAAGACGGTAGGATCCTTTTAGACTGGCAAAACGAGCAAGTAGGGAAGTTATAGTGATTATTTAGGTAACAAGTTCATGCCACTTCACACTCCTGTCATTCCTGCCCGCAGGAAATCTGTCATTCGACTTGCAAGTGTTCTGATTCTTCCAAGCCTGGTCGGACGGATCATTCTCAGTGTTGTTTCAAGAGCGCTGTCTACCTCTTCTTCGGAGTCACTGTCACTGTCACTAGCACTAAAGCTGTCTACCTGTTCGTTGTTAGGAGACTTTGGTGGTAAACTGACATCCTCATTTGAAGTAGGTGGCTCATCACTTCAGCTTGAAACTCTTTCTACAGCTTTCAGTGAATTTAAATTGACTGGTTTCAAGACCGTTTCAGCTTCATATAAGTTCATAGGCAAAGTGCCCGCCCTGTCCATTGTGTTATCTTGTCTTACATTTCGTTGTCTGACGGATTTACCATGCATTTTAGCCCACGCCCTCATTTGAGCTTCCTCGTTTCGGTTATCTCCTGTAAGGTTGGCTTTGGAATTTTGATGCCAGGTAAGGAAACTGCATGTGATGTTGGCAGTTTGTAATATGAATTCGGATGTGTGTAGTACGCTGCTGCCCACTTAGAAACCCTTTTCACTGCTTCTTCAACTGATGTGCCAAACATGACAGCATATTCATACAATGTAAAAAGTGTCTCTCTTCAAATGTGTTACGGCTGATTTTCAACGTAAAGGGTTAAGAGCGACTCCATGTTTAATCTCATTTTGTAGCCGGGAAATAGTGGCGAGTCCTGAATGTTGGTTTTGATGGAGCTGAGAGACTTCTTCAGAAGTTCGAGGGAGTCGAAGTCGATGTAAAACACTTCGACAGCAAAATCTGCAAATCCTCTTCGTCTACTCGATTCCTCTATGCCACACATTCTACGAATATTCCTCTCCATCTGGGTCGTTGAACAATCCAGTGGTAATTCCAGATTACAGTTCTCGGTGTGTATGACATCATTTTGAGTAGAAAAGTACTTAACTTCCACGACAACAGTGCGAGTATTGCACGAGAGCGTCGTTTTTATCCGCCATGTTGTTTGTATCAGAGAAATACGCATGCCCTGTAGACTTTTGGCTTTACAAGCACCGCTGTACACAAATATTGTTGACCGCAAATCGAGACCATTCGGGGGAAAATAAAACATGATGGCTAAACATGCTAAAAATTGACAGGAAAAAGGCGCTTGAACAATTTTTTAACGTCTCAACCCCAGGAAATAAGTGATGTCTCGACTGGTTATGGTTACAAAATATTTATCCCATTCCCATTTTTGACATTTTTTCTCCCATTCCCAGCGACCAAATCCCAGTCCCAGTGACTTAAATCCCATTTTCCCAGAACAAAAACAGGCCAATCCCAGTTCCCATTTTACCTCTTCAGGACCCTCATTTAAGGAGGAGGGTCAAGGAAAATTCGGGAAAATGCTTGAAGGAATACCAGCTCCACATGTAGTAGAACTCTAGAAACGTCACCAACTTGAAGCTGATTGAAGTAACTTAACCACAGTAAACGGGTTAACAAAATTGGGTAAACGATAATTATAACCTTAAGGGTAATATGACATGCTTACTTTGGTAAACATGTTATGTTGAATGTGACAAAATATACAAATGAAATACAACAGTTTTTCAGTTGAAGTTGTTCTATAATTTCCCGGCTGAAAAGCACCGCTCCCGGATTTAATCATGGCCCCTTCTTTGAAGTCGAAACTAGGCATTCCTCCTCATCAGTCGTAGGTAATTCATGATTAAATTCCTAGTCTGTCAAAAATGTATGTCAGTTTCAGTTGCATTATATTAGAGATGATTAAGAATTGTCAAATAAGCCCTAATTTAGGGCTGCCAATTAATTAGCAGAGACCTTAGATGAACAAAGTTGGAAACTGTCTTAATTTGGTTTAGGTATGTTTTTGTAAAATCAGTTAGAAAGCTCAAAGGTATACAACACGTATAGGGCAGACCTAAAGACGCATATCAGTCTAAATGAGGTTTCTGTTGCATTCAAATGTCACTGATACCAAAAGACGGGCTTCAAGCACAAAGTTAGGCCACGGAATAACAAAAACGTTTTCCCTAAGAAATTCACTGAGCACCGAATTCTTTGTAATCCTGAAAGTCGGTAATAAGCGAATGAAATACAATAGTTTGTGGCGGAAGTAAAGCACCGCTCCCGGATTTATAGATCATGGCCCCTTCTTTTAAGTCGAAACTAGGGGGACCCTCCTGATCGCAGGTAATTCATGTATGATCAAAATGGTAATAAATGTTCTTTACTGCTTTTCAACTGATTGTGCAAAAAACATACCTAAACCAAACTTAAGACAGCTTCCAACTTTGTTCATCTAAGGCCTCAGCTAATCAATTGGCAGCCCTAAATTAGGGTTTATTGTGACAATTCTTAATCGAAGAAATGTTTGGAAAGAAACACGTTTAAGGAAATCGTCATACGGCCACCTTTGACAAGCATTTTTCTAGGTTTTTGGCCAGGTAAAATTCAGTCCATTTTTGCTCTGTCCGCTTAGAAAAGACCCCCTAAGACCTACTTTCCGAGGACAAAGACTTGTTACCACCTCGAGCAAAGCCCACATAGCAAGGCACAAAAATCAATACGTTTACAGCACTGCTTAAGCTCATGGTTACTTATCAGAGCTATAAATGACACTTATAAACAAGAAATGTTCCACAAAGGGAAATGAAAATAAAACCTGGCAGACAGCTTTTGAAACACTTTTTCTCTTCGGAAGAGAATGGACAACTGGCTGCACCGGCCAATTCGTTATCTGACCGCTTGAACAAGGTATATTTCATCGTTTGTACGTCGTTCGATGAACTTTAGTGTACACTCAAAAACTGAAAGGTTTCAGTATAACCAAGAGAGGATCTCTCTTACCCCTTTATCCTCTCTTAGTACAACTGAAGACGTTCTCACCTCACATGGAATTGAGTGTGCCTTGAGCAAAAAAAAAAACGTACGAACGTTCTACTTCCGCCTTAGATCTGTCAATCAAGTATTCGTATTTCTCTCTTCGGTCACCCCCTGATGGTGGCAGACATGCTACGAAATAAAGTATCTGGAAAACTGCATCAAAACATTTAACATTTGTGAATATTCTGACAAAATTTGCCCAAGGATAATTAGTTCAACACCTTACCTTGTCACGAACCCGTGTTCGTGAGACTACGAGCGAGATTTAGCCATGTAATTCCACAATATTCGAAGGCTTTCTTCCCAGTTTCATTCCTTGTTTTAGAGTTTACGAAAGGTTTCCGAAGGTTTGTCGGGCCCCAGACCTCGAAAAGATGACATCGTCGGAATTATTTAAACTGGCCGCCTTGCCCGATCAAAACACAGGAACAACAAAGGTAACAAAGTTCAGTGTTTTACCCGTGTCCACTTATTTGATGTGTGGACTCCCTGTGTCAGAGTGCAGAGTGAAACAAACAAAACGTGTCATTTATCGTATCGACGATGAAACAGAATTTCAGAGGCATCAAAATTTTCTAACCGTGACTTTTCATGATGTCCTGATAAAAAAATTTGCAAGAACGGAGGCTTGGGGGGAGCCCATGGCCACACCATCGATCTAGTCATAGAAGGAACAACAGTTCAAACACATTAATTTTAAACTGTTTGTTTAGTTTTCACATAATCACGCTTTTCGTTGTTGTTATTCTCGCTTATATTATATTTTCATTAACAATTATCATTACTGTTACATATATATATAGAGCTATTTCAGCTTTTTCAATCAAATGCGGATGGCATCAGGAATGCCGAAACATGTCTTGTTTTTAAACTAAAAAGTGTTGTGTTGTTTCTTAAATCAATCCCTTGTTTCCTGCTACCAAGACCTTTTGGCAAAATGAAATAACTAACGAATTAATAATTTTGAATTTAACTCACTCCAACAAAACGTATTAAAGAAGCCAAATTGCTTTTTTGTGGATTGTCATTGTCTATAGTTCTTTATTGGGTAAAAAAAAGGAAAAGTCAGAAACTTCTAAATAACTAACAAGAATAAGTGTGAAAATAAACTAGATTTCAAATAATTGAATTTATAATGATGTACAACACGCCAAGAAACCGAGTTGATTGACAGCCTTCAATGACATGGAAACTTAAAACTCAAAGCAATATTGAAGTTTTCTCTTAGAAACAATACCTAACGTCAGATCTCTTACAAGGCGAGGTAAGAGCTATTGCTTATATTAATTTTTAACATTTTAGTGTGGTTTTCAACATTTCAACGTTTATCTTAGGAAATAGAGATTACAGTTTCTGTGTGGTGGGCAAGTAGACTTTAGTCAACACAACATTAACTGAAAACCATGAAAGGGAAATTGTAGAGAGAAGTTTTTCGTTTAACAGGGAGCTAAATCAATCGCCTTAAAAAACAACCTCCAGTAATTACCACTCTTTAATATTCTGGGAGCCAAGAAGTTAATGTTCCAAAAGATAAAAAAAGGGTGGATAGGGTTAATATAACGTACATAAATGTGTGATGAGCAAACTGGCATTAAATAGGGAAAATATATATAATAATTATTTTCCAAATTTTTATTTTTCGTATGAAAAGGTAAGTGATCTATTCAGTCAGGAAAAATGTTCTGTTACAATTACGAGGGAAAGTAAGCGAGAACCTACACCTTACTTTACCATTATAAACTTTTGACAATAAAACTCAGTGGACTTTGGAGGTGTTGAGAACATCCGAGATTTTTAGAAGGAACTAATCATTGTGTTTGGTTTCCTATAAACGTGCGGTGGTCCACGGTTTAAAGTAAAATTATTAGACCAGAGAAACCTCCTCGTTTACATTACCTGGCAGCTGAACAATCTCAAGGCATACATCTCAATATGATGTACTTGAATAGCTAAATAAGTTGGTACATATTTTAATATAACCCGAAGCACGCTTCTACAAAGATAACCTTAACGTCTTTAAATCACTTCATTTGAAGGCTTTTTGTGGTATAATGTTATTCTCATCATTCTTAGTGATCTAACCGGTATGGGTGTGAGTGAGTGTGCTGATTACCTGAATCTTGACCATTAGGCAGATTACCTTTCTGGTTTTGCCGTTCGCAATAGCTCTTACGCAGTGAGAGACTATAGCTATTTAACACTTTCCCCTGTCATTTATGCACATATGCATAAAGTTCCATCAAAACAGAAATCACTTGACACAATTTTGCTTCTAATCTCTTTAAGATCGCAGTTCCCCCAGTATGTATTCAACGATCGTTACAGTCATTTTTGCCTTTGGATTCGTTTCTTTTGGGAGCTGCCTCGACGCAAAACAAAGGTCTGCTTATGAGGTAGTTATCATGTGTACTCAAACTGCACTGGAAGAAGACGTTTCCGACCTCCGAGCAAAGGGAGGTCACCCCAACTTAGCCGAGAAAACTGAAGAAGGATGCATATTTTTGAGGGTAAGGTTAGAACATCTCTAATGACTCTCAAGATATTTTGCTACGTTCCTTGTTAAGAAAAAAAATTACATTTTTAAGGGAAGGATTAAAAGTCATTCAAATCTACGTTTTTCATATTATCCTTCCCCTTTCTTCTATCCCAGACCAAGACTCAATCAAATTGTTTATAGCAAACAGTGCTACATGAAAATGCTCAAAGCTTTCGCTTTAATGGTTGCCCTTTAGGATTTCATCGACAAACCTGTACATATTGGCATATTTGAACACGCAGTCAATGGAATTGCTGACCGCAACAGGAGGAAAGATATCTAGCTCCTAGACACGAAACTCAGTTTCAAGAGGAGTTAGTCACACATATTTGACTGAAGCCGAGTTCAGCCATCTATTACACGTTGCATAGCTCTAAAGAAGTTACAACTTCAATTTCTTGACGATATGGGTCTATAGATCACACTCCGTGATGCGAAACCCTACAACCTGCAACAGAGTTTAAAGATAATATTAGCCGGGCCAGGCACTACAAACAAAGAAACTCGTCAAGTTGCAGTTAATATTTCGGATCCTTTATTGTCAGAAATTTAAGCACTAAAGGCTGAAAAACCTATCAAGTCCGTGAAAAACTGAAAAAACTGGCATTTTATAGAACAACAACCGCGGTTAAATGAAATTTTCAGAGAACCGCCCATAGTATCTTACAAGAGGGGGCGTTCACTGAAAGATATACTCGCCAAAGCAAAACTATAATCAAGGCTAATACACGTGCGTGGGAGTCGTGCAGGCCTGTCACCCCCATTTTACACAAACTAGACCTATGTACCACAACAAACAGAACGACAAAAAAGCACTGCTTATTAGCTTTAAGCTTCAAAGGCCAGATTAAGGATTTCATAGATTCAAACATTATAACAACCTTTACACATGAGAAACTATAAAACATGTTTCAATCTGGGATTAAAATCAAGAACATTTTTCTACGAGCGGCTGGATAGTGGACTACAAAGCGATGAAAAATGGATAACAAAGATGTAAGAATCTTCAATTCAATTCAAGTGAATTCTTAAATCCAATTTAATTTATTACTTTATTCAATTCAATTTATTCAATTCTTAAAATCATTTGATGATGGTGTTGGTGTGTCAACCTGAGAGGCAGCTTTTCATTCATCGTTGCGGCAAAACAGCTACGTTTGTTTCATCTTGAGAAAACTATTAAGAATAGTCTGTTTCATCAGTTTTCCAGGAATTTGGGCGGTGCGTTTTATTAAGCTTTTCCGCCTTCTCGTCGCCAGTCCCAGACATCTTGTATTTCCACGCGGCATACACATGGCAGCACATGGTTCTTGTAAAGAGAGCCAGTCTTTGTAACAACATGGCGTATGGCGAACTGAAAAAAATTTCATTAGAATCAGGTAGCTTGCCTTGTGGTAGTGGTTACACGAGGTTATTAACTGGCAGGGCTTTCGTGTCAGACTGTGTCCCGGGAACAAGTTTCTTGAGGTGAAAGCGATGAGATTTTGCCGAACCGATCTTCTGTACATGTTATTAGCTCTTTTGTTTATCTATTTGGTCGCGAGCGCCATTTGCTATATTGCTTTCAGATGTAGGTTACATTGCTATTTCCATTTTTACTTTGCTTTGTAGGTATACTACAGAAACGAAACTTAGTGAATATTGGTAAGCAATCACACAATTGCAGAGGAAATTCTAGGAAAGATGTCCACCAAATTCCGCTTCATGCGGTTTAATTTCATAAATTCCTCTAAAAAAAAGACAAGTCGACTGTTCAGTACTTGGCTAAAATATATTGCTGCGATAGTCAATCTATAAGTCACGCTTGCAATTGTCCACTGTTTCCAAGTTTAGAAACGAAGTTCGAAGCGGTGAAAAACTAAACCCCTTATGGAAAGGCGCGATACTGTAAGCTCTATAAAAAGACCGTTTCGATGCAGCCGATTCACCATTCCATTTAGTAAGGAGAAATTAGATGCTTATCACTATTGGGGCTGAAAGGGTTAATGCATCTTTTTTCCTTGGTTGTAGTTGATTTGTGCCAGTTTCGATTTTCTGTATTTATATTGAAACTGTTTTTAAGTTCACCATAAAGAGAGATTTTTTTAGGAAAAACAAAAGCCATATTCGAACACGAAACAAACCATTTTGTACTATATATTTTTAGTATACAAATAACAAGCTGTAAAATATTGTGGGAAGTTTTACCAACTAGACGACATGTCAACCAAGGTAAGAGGAAGCGTTAAGGTGATTCCATTCAATTGCATTGCGCAACCTTTCTGCGCATCATTTTTTGCGTGGTTAGCGCGCCCACGAGCGCGCTCGCGTTCGGAACTTGGCATGGTATGTTTTCTATGAAAACTGAGCTGTTCAGAGAAATGTATTGTCGTTTTCTCCAAAACGAACTCGGTGACCGCACATTTTTATTCCATTTATTTGAAGAAAATACCACACTGCATGATATATCGAAATTTTAAGATTTTTTCATTATTCAATTTTCAAATATTCCGATTAATTCACTGGTACAATCTGATTTAAGATGTTCCACTGAAAGCGTGCAAACGCTGGATTTGCCTATTATTTCGTTACTTTAAACTTTCGCGTTCGGAACTTGGCATGGTATGTTTTCTATGAAAACTGAGCTGTTCAGAGAAATGTATTGTCGTTTTCTCCAAAACGAACTCGGTGACCGCACATTTTTATTCCATTTATTTGAAGAAAATACCACACTGCATGATATATCGAAATTTTAAGATTTTTTCATTATTCAATTTTCAAATATTCCGATTAATTCACTGGTACAATCTGATTTAAGATGTTCCACTGAAAGCGTGCAAACGTTGGATTTGCCTATTATTTCGTTACTTTCATTTTTATGGCAACTTTAAGGCGCTTTACTGTAACATTGTTTTGCTATCACAAGAATATTGCTTATACTACATTGCTGGTAATAACTTTGTTAAAGTAGTGGGTGTCTCTGGTATAGGGATCGGTTTTTAACATTGCTGTCGATAGCTAGCAAGGTACCTTTATACCACAGCCCTGTAGCGTGAAATCAGACATGGTGATCCTCTCTTTTTATTTTATATTTTCAATGTACCAGATGTAATTAATAACTGTGCAAAGTTTCAACAAATGGTCGTTACAGCTTCTTTTTCGATAGAATCATCTTAAACAAAACGACCAAAATACAATACACTAAAGAAGTAAAGGGTATTACCTACTATGATTATTTCTATAGGAATGATACAAATGGTATTAAAATATTTTGCTCTCAACAGAGAATGACGACTACGTGATTGCGCTGGGAATGTCACGCGCAAATGCATGACTGATGTGTTTAGCCGGATTCTGCAGAACGCTGACCAGAATTTTCTGACTGCGTTCAAAAAGTACCAGAATTGTTTTGAAAAGGAGGGTGAAAAATGTGACGCAGCTATTATGAAGCACTTTCTTGCCTACACCAAAGCGGATGAGAAACTGTTTGAGGAGGAGGGAAAAGGAGAATTCGGAAAAATGCTTAAAGGAATACCAGCTCCACACGTAAAACTATAGAATTGTCACCAACTTGAAGCTGATTGAAGTAACTAAACCAAGTAAACGGGCTAACAAAATTGGGGAAACGATAATTATAACCTTAAGGATTTAATCATGGCCCGTTCTTTGAAGTGGAAACTAAGCAACCCTCCTCATCGTAGGTAATTCATGCATGATCAAAATGGTATTAAACGTTCTTTACTGCTTTCCAGCTTTTTTGATCTTTATTACACTACTGGCATACTGGGGACACCTATGATTAAATTGAAATTAAAATTAGTTTTGTATTTAGTGAATTAAAATTCACTTAATTACAAAATTACATTAAAAAGTATTCACGATAAAATTAGTACTTACAATTTAGTTAATCTAAGAATATTCAAGTACGGAGCATGTGTAGTAGTATTTTATAGGTCAAGATAAACATAGTGATGATAATAAATAGTGGTGCAATTGTTGGGCTGCACACAGTAGTTTTCAAAGAATTGTTTTAACTCCAAAACTTGAGTTAAAATTTTAGGTTAAAAATAATCCCGTTTTGGGGGTTATTTTAACTCCAATTTCGGTGTTAAATTAACTTCAGTGGGGGAGTCACTTTAACTCTATAAAAGGAGTTATTTAAACTCCATATGGGAGTTACTATAGCTCCAAAAGTGGAGTAAAAACTTTAGGTTAAAAATAACTCCTTTTTTGGAGTAATGTAATACATTGCAATAATGTAATACATCCCAAGTTGAAAAAAAAGCACAAGGAAAGGTAAAAGCGTAGACCAGTCCACCAAGGTTACCAGAGAATCTTATGGAGTGTTTTTTTAAATTTACTCAATCTGAGGGGCTGCAAATGCAGTCACCTCTTAACGCTCCAGGCCGCTAGGGGAGCTTGCGTAGCTGAGTCGGCATTTGGGCCCCTTCTGTCAAGTGAATTGGGACAGGGGGGCGGAAGCCCGAGGGGAAAGGGGGCGGGATAAGAAGGGACGGGAAGCGGGATTCTCAAGGTGGCAGGAAGCTGGAGAAATACGGAAAATTATGCAACGTTGACAGGAGGCCACAACTTACATTGAGCAATATCTTGCAATCGAAGTAACGCAAAGAGACGGAAGGTAACAAAAACAGGGCGGGAACTAGGATTAAAGGGTACGGGAAGCAGGAGGTTTACACCCCCCTGTTCCCCCAACCCAATTAGCAAAAGTTCCTGTGTCCGGAGCACCCAACGGATCGCTTCGGCGGAACATCTGTTCCAAAGGCTTTAAACC
Organism: Siderastrea siderea; assembly: GCA_964030785.1. Lineage (NCBI taxonomy): Eukaryota > Metazoa > Cnidaria > Anthozoa > Scleractinia > Rhizangiidae > Siderastrea > Siderastrea siderea. The sequence goes on from CAXIQD010000045.1 coordinate 10,502, forward strand.
CTAACAGTGACGAAAATAAAATTTCTCTTTACATCATCACTGCGAGTTCAAACATTCAAGTGATGAGAATAAAGGATTAGATGTCTTGATATTTAGACAAATTCTCCTTACTAGCTCCATACGAAATGTATGTAGAACGTTGAGGAGAATATGCATATTCATATCAGGGCTAAGGGAGGGTGGTTTCTAATACAGAGGTATTTTTGCAAAGGTTAGGACTGTGAGGAAAAGGCAGATCTTAGCAGGGCCTGTTGTAATCTAAAAAGAAAAATGTGGGTAGTCACGTTATTTTTAGGAACCATTTAGGAACCAAAAGCTTTAAAATACAAATATTTTATGGCGTTTTCTTTCCAAATTTAAGCTCATTTATGTCTGAAAAATGCACGGTTACCCTTAATTTTCTTTCTGGACTCATATACTCCTTGCTAAGATCTGCTTTTTCCACATAGCCATAAACCTTGCAAAAATAACGTTGTATTTGTAGGCAAATTCCTCAAGAAACCCGAATGTCTCGGACCAGACCAGAGATGCACAGATGGTATGCACAGTAACAAAAGGACTCACAGTCCTTAAAGGGTTAAAAAATTAACTAGACTAAAAACTTATAAGTTTTATTTTGGGAAATACAACATCGGAAAACGTAAATGCTGTTTGTTTTCCGATGGGTAAAAGTGTCCTTTGGGGTTCAAAATATTGTCAGCTGAGAAGTTTGAAAAGGAAAAATGTAACTAACCTATCAAATTCTGGAGATAATACCCTTTAGGCGCTGTTATACTAGGCAATCTTTTTTGCGACTTGTCTCGCAATTTTGTTGTGATAAAAGTTGCAGGAAAAATTGTCCAGTGTAACACACCCTGAAATGAACATGTCTCGCAATCTTTTTTGGTGCCGCAATCGTTGCGAGAAGTAGATGCCGGTTCTACTTTTCGCAGCGATTCTTGCAACGCTGCAACGAATTTTTCCAGCGTTGCGTAGAGGTGTTACAATAGGATCGTTGCGTGCAACTTGTCTCGCAACGGTGCACCAAAATTGCGGGACAAATTGCAAGAAAAGTTGTTTAGTGTAACAGCGCCTTTTTTCCCCAATTAATTTTTTGCCTCTGAAATACTTAGCTAAAAGTTCCAGAAAGATCAAACCGTTTTCCTTTCCTTTTAGATTTGTTTTCGTCATTTTTGCGTTGCGCACAATTGAGACAATCGTTCATTCTGTTGATTGCAAAGGAACCTTTTTGCTTTTCTTTGTTTTTGTGAGTGGCTCATCGAATATCAAAATTTCACTTTTGCACGATTTTCGCAAGTTCTTAACCCATCGAAAATAAAAGTGCAAAGTTGTAAGACCTAACAATTTAAACTTTAAAATCTAAAAATTTTTTACAGTCATCATCTTTTGTCGTCAACGCTGGTTTTCTTTATAATTTTTCCTTTTTTTTTCTTTTCTTTGTTATCGAATATTAAGGACGGTGTCTCCCTTTGTTACTCGTAGTGAATATATGAAAGACATATATATATGAACTGCGGTATTTACTGTGCATAAGTTCTGCGCATCTCTAGTGTGGTCCGAAATAGTCAAGTTTCTTACGGAATTTGCCTACCAATACAAAGGTATTTTTCCGCGGTTTATGCCTATGTGAAAAAGCAGATCGTTCCAAGGGCTATTAGAATCCAAAAAGAAAATTGGCGGTAACCACGCATTTTTGAGGCTAAGGAAAAGCGATCCCGCAGACCTAACCTTGGAGGTGGTGATCAGCGGCACTTAGTTAAACTGTATACGGCCGAGATGGAGCAAAATGTGGGCACATTCTTTGCATTCCTTTGGAGTTCCAACTGGTACGAATGGTATGTGAGCGAAGGCCCTGGTGATGACTTCAAGGTCCGTTTGATGTCCCTGCGGCCGGACATGCGCAGAAGCTTGGTGCGCTCGTGCCTAACTCGTGTCCATCCGTGCTCACATGGATCTAATTTTCCGAACCAAATAGAACGGATTTTGCAACTAGAAATATCTGTAGACTTAACATTCGCAAATCACTCGTAGCAGTGCTTTAGAAAAACAAGGGGGCTCGTCAAGTGTACAAGAGACACAGAGAACCGTCAAGAATTCGGAAAGCTAAATTATGCCGAACAATGCAAAAGAGATCCAAGAGAAAAGGTTTGAAATTTGCACTAAGAAAATATATTCCTCGCTCTTCAGAACTACATTCTCTATGCAAAGTATGGCTCCTTAAATACAGTGAAAATAGCTTTTATGGCAAATACTATTTTAAGAAATGTACGATTCCAATCCTAATAGACATGTTCCTGTTGCCGTTTATAATAAAAAAAAATTCTTGCAGTCATGTTGAGTGTTGTCACTTGTTACTGCTTTCACTGTACTGTAAGCAATTGTTCTTATTTTAAAGAAAATCGTTGGTTAATTTGATATGAGTCTTGTTTACTGCATAGTTCACTTTAATTTCCATGTTCATGATTCCGTCGCGATTTCCTCTGTTGATACTGGTCCTAA
>CAXIQD010000046.1:0-17794 GCA_964030785.1 Siderastrea siderea
ACCATGTGACAGTTCCTGAGGGCCCGTTGGTGGGAGTGCCAAATCAAAGATACTCCGCTTCCTTTCAAACGAGCCAAATCCGACCCAATCTGTGTGCTTTGGATCCTGGCGCCCCTGGGGCTTGAAAACATTCACAACAAAACTTTTGCTGGACTCTCCTCCGCATGGAAGAGGATGTTCATCGGCCCCTTGCAAGACTACAGGAACCTGACAAAGTCATCCCTCAGTCATCCCTGGTCACTGTTTCAATGCCACATCACCATGGAACGCTGATACCTAATCAAGGTTTGTCACCAAAAAGCCGACCCAAAGAGTGCAAAAACCAATGGAACGCTAGACCGGAAAGAGTGTGGGTTTGATTGATTTACATCCGCTTCCTGCGTGTCAATCCCAATGGAGCGCTGTAGAAATTCTGCCACCAACTTTAGACACATCAGTCAGGTGACTCGACTGTACTGGGCTTGTCGTGGCTTTACGATGAACCTGTGATTCTTGGAGAGAGGGTTGCTGGTCGCCGCAGTATTGTCCCACAATTGACAGTTCTTGGACTCTCGGATGTCCTTAGGTACATCTCCAATGCTGTAGGGCTTCTTTACATCCATCGTTCAACCTACCCAAAGTCAGCTTCCTTCGCCTCCATGTCGACGCACTAAGGCCCCAGGCCATAGCAAGCAAAAAATATGGTCGACCTCCCCCCAAAAAAAAAACAACGCGACAGCCTGAGCCTGAACGGCGAAGGGTGAGACACCCGCATCAGAACATCCCCGATCACTTGACATCGCATGAACTCGTGATGATCTTCGTGGGGTGCTGCGGTTACATGGAGACCATCATCAGCGGCCATCCTGGAGACCAACATTAAGGATCATTTAGGATCATTAAGGTTCTCCCTGTCTGCACTCTGCACCCGTTTCCTGTGAAGAATCTCTCTGGATGGTCCCAGGCATGATACATTTCCGGGATGTGGTTGCTTTTTGTTGTTTGGTCTATGAATAGGACATTGCGTGAAAAACATAACAAGCATATACAAACATATACACAGTTTTCCATGGTTTTCCATATATTATCTTGGTACATGTTCTTATCCGATGCCAATAAGAATCACAAGAATCACAATTGACATGCAAGGGGCGGGACATCGACCAAAATAGGTCAAAAAGAGGTGGTGGGAATGGCTACCGCAGGAGACCTTGAGGTTCCAAGATTGCAAGGCCAGAACACACCTTCAAAGAATCATGATCATCCACCAATTCTCGATTTGTTCAACCATGTTCAACCTTCTGCATGCACATCCTGCAGCCTTTTTCCATCTGCCCCGATTGAGGGCAGGCTGGAGCATTCTGTTACCTCAGAGGGAGATGGAGCCCCAGGCACATGGCTGGAACTTATCCCTCGTCGTCCCTCATCGCAACTTGAAATCCTTCACAACTCGTAGTCACTGATATGATCACTTCGATTCAGTACCTTCGCTTCTCATTGATGTGCCCTACCAGTACCAGTGGGGATGGGAGTGCAAACTCGGGTCGGATGATCCGTCGCCCAGCTCGTACAACATGGCGGCATTCGAGTTCAGAAACATGAAAGGTCGCAAGCGAACGAGTGAACCACGTAACCCCCCTATACTGCATGGTTGTGGGGATCTGTTCATACGAGGTACAACGTAGGCTTCTTGCGTTCCACAAAGACGGTCATAGACTCTTTTACTGCTGGGTTTTTCAAAGTCTACCAGACTGCAATGGACGCCGAAACCTACAGTAGCGGGCATCCAAAGCATCCGAAAGGCTACATGGTGCCTTGCTCCTAGTAGCTTCTAGCTACTAGTGTAATGCCAGGAGCTACTAGTAGCTTCTTGTTACTAGAAGTAAGGTGTCTGGCTCCTAGTGGCTTCTAGAGGCAAAACAATCTAGGCCAAAAATGACGAGCAAGAAATTTACAGGCAGTTGTTCCGGGCTCACAAAGTCCTCCTGGCCTCATTCGAGGTTCCTCCTTGCGCGTTCCCGTGCTTCCAGGGCTTTGAACTCTTCCCGTGACAGCCTTGGCGACAGGCTGGTGCCGTGGCAGTTGAGCAGGAATCGAATCCAGATCACATTTATCCAAATATGAATCAGAACCTCTCAATCCGGAAGTTGGACCCGCAAACTCAAACAGTCCCAAATACCACAGTCAGCATGTAAAAGGATCCCTGGACGTTAAAGGAAGTTCCCTATCTTATGAGTTCCACTCAGGCTTGCCTGTTTTCCTGCAAAGCAGTGGCAAAAACAAATCGCACTCGCCAGCCATGATGTCCAATTGGAGATATACCGTAATATATAGAGCGGTCAGTTTGGTATCATATACCCATTGGTTGTTCACTACTTAGTATATCTTGGTATCCCCTCTAAAAGGCCATCTGCTTGCCAGAGTCTATTGACCAAAGGACTTCTTGGAGCAGCTTGGGAGATCAAGCTAAGCAGTTTTTATGACAGACCATGTGCACCAAACATGTCCAAGTTCCTGATGTCTTTGATCGCCAACCCACACAGAAAGTGACTCTGTAGGAATGCCAAAGGACACCACAGGAAAGAGGATGAAAGACCCATGGAATCCAAGGGATCCTGTGACATCACCCCTTTGCTGGGTGGTTGTTCAGCACAATCTAAGGATTGTTCAACCACACAACAAAGAATCACCAAAGAACATCTGACACAAACATCACTGCAGTGGAACCTGTGAATCGTTCAGCGCTAAAAACATGGACGTGTAGCTCAAATAGCGAGACCTCCCAGGCAACAACCTTTGGAAGCTTCGGGAAATGGACCACCCATTGTGGCGATGAGGGGGTTCTCCCTAGTAAAGCATCCAAATCAGTGTCCCAGGAGTCACATGTCGCTCGGGGTTTTCAGTCCCCATCCAGTGAGTGGAGGTGACAGGGGCACCCCGGACTTCCTCCGTTCGTTCGGCACCCCCGTCTGAGCCGTTGGACCGTGCCCAGCCCGCTTCGACCGAGGCGCAGCCCGTCGCCGTCCGCATCTGCGGCTCCAAACCTCGGGGGGGGTCCGTTTGGGCCGAGCAGCAGCGATGGAACCGGAGGAAAGCGTCACCGAAACAACAGCCTCAGCCTATATGCAAAGCAACAAGAATATAAACACTATATATACCGCATTATACCGTATATAATATATATATATATTATTATATTACAATTCAATAATATCATACTATGTCTATGACTGCCTGCAGTCTATGACTATCTATAATCTATATACTATCTAGTCTATGACTATCTAGTCTATGACTAATCAAATGAGTTCTGATGAGTTTGAACTGGCGGAAAAAAATGCCAACGTCCGTCTAATTTGCTGAGTGCAAGACTCACAACTATACAAAAAAAGGACGAGTCTTCCCATGTGGATTCGTATGGATTCGTCCTTGACAAACATAAACCTCGAACATGCACATGCCTTTTTGACCCGCCTGGAAGATCATGATTGTTACGGTGACCCCCTTCCAGTGTTTGTTTTCTCATGGTTGATTTTTCTTTGCACTCCTGTGCACTCTCCCCGAGATTCCTGGAAACTGGTATGAACCTGTCACATACAAGCATGTTGAACCGACACCGCATCTAGTTGGGCCCCCCAAAAGTGGAACAAAACACGGAACCAACTTTCTTGTGAAAACAAGCCCCAACACGGAAAACTGTTCAACTAAATAGCGAAACAACCTTTTCCCGGACGTTCGGGCCACGGCCCATCGAAAAATCACTCCTGGCCACACGATGGAGGGCACCGAATCGACTTGGCCTTCGATGATGCCGCCTCTCAGCCTGCCGAGGGGGCTTCCAGCAGAGTGCTTTCATGGGTCACCAAAAAGCACAAACACTCCATTTATACAGTATGTATACAAATAAATATATGCTACCCGCTAAACCCCAACCGAAACTCACCGTGAGCCCACCGGGCAGAAGATTGCCGTGCCGGTGCTGGGTGCTGGTGCTGGCCGTGCGCGTGGTGAAGACAGGGTGCTTGGAAAGCTGGCGAACTGCCGAGCCAACATGGTTGCGCACGCTCTCATTCCAAAGCTGTGGATGTGGTTGATGGAGCTTTGCGTGAACATCCGTAGTGCCTGAAGATGATGTAATAATAGAGTTTGACACGTGTTGTTTTGGAAGCGGATGTCGAAGGTATGCCGCTATTTGAAACTGTGTCATGCTGGCTGGGTTGCCAGTGCTGTTGGTGCTGGGTAGGCTTTTTGGCATCCTGGGTTAGTAGGCTTTTGGTAGCCAAGCATGACAAAACGTGACGTTGCTTTTGGACCAGAAATGGTTCGACTGAATGAGACCAATTCGGAGTATGAGCTGGCTTTTCAGCAACCCGTCGCCCTGAAGAGTCGGTCTTGGTGCTCGTAAAACCATTGGAAGATAGAGGTCAATACGGTTTGAATCAATCAGATCTATTCCTGAAGCGCCAGGTTCACAAACCATGTTATGAGTCGAAATACAGCATCCCATAGATGGCACGCGCTCTTTGCACATGTTTCCTCCAAACAGCCGGAACATTGCTTTATTTCCAATGTAAAGAAGGTTCCTGTGTGTGCTTTGGAGCTGCGGCCAATGCAGGGGGCAGTCCAGAAGAATATGTTGCATGTGTTTGTTTTCTGGGGTCTATCCTGGTGTATTGTTTTGTATGTAACATATCCATTACTTATTGTTTTTTGTACTCATACTATACCCCTTTATGTGTTACTTAAACAAATCCCCAACATATGCAACATTTACTGAAAATACTTGTGAAATCCTGTGAAATATGAATATATATATATATAAATATGCCATACACGGAGTGTCTGGTTAATATGTTCCAATAACCTCAGGTTTCCAGGTGTTTGGGGGGTCCCAGGTCTATCTACCAATGTAGGTGGAGCGGTGGAGCTTCAGGGAGATGCTTCACGTGGCGCAGCACAACAACCTGCTGACTTCTCAGCTTTTCAATGTGCCGGGAAAATACAAGTGACCAAGGGCAAGTACTGCAATTGATTAGATTCCAACACCCCTTTTTTGAACGCATCTCGGTGGAAGTCACTCTATCCTTCTTTAAACACATTGCTTTTGGCACTCGGTCAGCTGGTTGTTTAAAGCTCGTGCTCATCAGAAACACACGAAACACACACCGCTCCGTGTTGTACGCTGCCCCCCCCAACCAAAAGAGAACACCCCGGTGGCAATACCGCGCATGCACCCAAGACCGCCCGGAACCGGCGCTTCACGCCGAACCCCCGGCACTCACCCGGCGCACCCGGCAATGCCACGCTGGATGGCAGCGTTGATCTCTTCCTCGTTGAGCTCCTTGGAGTCGATGGTGCCGTCGAGGTTGCGGTCCAAATGACGCACCAAGTCGCGCACCACCTGCTTGGCGTATCCTCGGTGTTTCTTTTCATTGGTTGGTTGGATGGCTGAGTGGGAGGGCGGATTCTGGAAAGGCCCATCATCTTCCCTTCTGATCATGTGATGTAAGCCCCAAATGCGATCAAACATCACCGCACACGCATCCCTCCTCAGCTTGCTGGGGAATGACAAATACAGACTGACTAAATATGTTTAAAACATATTATAAAGCATTGCTAATAATGTTTCCTCTATGTTCAATACGAGTACCATCACTTTACCTGGATTCTCCGTCCTATACAATTCCTATACTATGTGTTTGTTGTCTGATGATTTAAAGGTGAACAATGGTGAACACATTCGATCTCATTCCTGTTTTAAAGCTTTAGCTGGACAAACTAAACGAACACCCCTTCCTTTGGACCCATACACCCGAGCAAACTGATGAACAGCTGGCCCGACTTCCAGCCGAAGCTCGAAGGACCTTGCTATTGGAGGCCCAATTTTCCTGAGACCAGTCGAGTCGGGCAAGTTGGATGTGGAAAAGCCGCACACTCCCAGGGGGGACTAGAAACATCGACATTTTCCCACACAGGACTGCTTGCGTTTTTTCAGGGCGGTTCGCGGGAAAACGCAATGAAGGGTAGCTTCAAAGCTGGTGCATGCCCTTGCTCTATGTTAGATGAGGACCCACATGTACGGACAAATTGAAGTACCTGTTGTAACTCACCTCATGCCAGCGCCACTAAGCTTAAGGGTCAAGGGAATGCCAGTGAGTCACGACATGCATGTAGTCCGCATGTAGTCACGAATGCGCCAGGGATGATCAAGTTGTACATTCTTGAAACAACACTTCGTCCCATATCCTACTAATAAATCCAAGTGCCCGGCGCCCGGCCACAGGTTCCAAAGCAGTACATGCCAGTGCAAGGTCAGGGTGGTGATTGGAAGGACAATCTGAAAGATTGTAAATGGTAAATGCCACTAAGGCATTAAGGTCTGGTATCTGACAAATCTAAAACTTCCTTTCTGTCCTTCGTCCTCAATGACTTGCAGTTGACCCACTGGTCTTCCTCCCAACGGTCCTTCGCCCCGCCCGGTCTCCGACGTTCGGATTCTGCGCCGCGGTGCGGAGCCCAGCTGACACGTGGACTCCGAGGTCAAGGTGTATCCGTCGTTGCACGCGGCGCATTGACCAAAGCCGGTCCTCCGCACCGGTCGCTCCGTCGGTTCGGTGGGTTTCCCCAGCCGGTGTTTCGGACCGCAGGTGGTCGTGTTTCGGGGTGGTTTCCGGACCCAAAGTTTCGCGGGTCATTCTGTGTGGAGTTTCAAGCTGAAACGTGGGTTTTTGGGAGGGTTGCAGTAGAAGTTGGTACAAACCGTAGCCCAATCTGACTTGTATTCGCAAGGATTTCTGCGAAAGCAAACAGGGATAGAACATGATAGAACGAACCTTTGGGCAGTCGCACACTAAATAAAGGAGTCTTCCACGAACCCATACGAACCCCCAAGACATGTACGAACCTTGTAGGTTCTGCGAACTCCAAATTACCATCCACAGAGCGCTGCGAAGGGCAATCCACCCACGTGTGCTCATTGCACACCCCTTTTCGTTTTGCCTTGAAGTCCAGTCAAGGCATGCATACGGCAGCTCCTGGTCGTCCTTTCTATTTGCTAAATCACTATGTCACCTCCCACCCGACTGCGTTTCATCGCGGGAAAATCCAACATGAGATGGCACTCCAGGTGCATCGATGAGTGTTGAAGATGCACGTTGGACGTTGATCACTCTTTGCCGGGACCCGATCCACCCGATCCACCCGGCATGTTCCTTGGAGAGAGAGGGTCATATATGAACCCTACACAATCCTACACATGGCCCTTTGAAGTGTGTGAAGATGGATTCAATTGGAAAGCACTTGGAGGAGGAGAAAAAAGGAAACACAAAAAGAGAAGAAAACACGCGTGTCGCTTGTGTCGTGACTAGTCAACCCCCCAGGACGACCTCCCCCCCAGTCGCACGATCTTTCGTCCCCCTTCATTCGCCGAGCGTCATGGACATCTGAGACTTGCAGGCCTTGCACCCGGCACCTGGGCCCGGCGTACCTGTGCGACCCGATGAGGTAAGAACGGAAGACGACTCGACTGGTGTTCGATAGTGTGAAGACAAACGCCGACAGTGTGCTTGGTTTATTCTATCTCATGGATCCAAAGGCAGTGTCCTCTCTTGGATATGCCAATCAGAATTGACTTGGAAAAGAGCAAAACAAAGCTCAGCAACCAAGGCACAAGTGAATGGCTTGCAGGTATCATTCACCAAGCCATAGCCATCGTTGCCTCAGATTCTCCAGTACTTTGCAACGTAGGAGGCCGCGGGACCTCATGTTTCCTATGGCTGAAAGGAATGGTTGAAAGGGCTGTGGCGCTTTCATCCGCTTTCGCGTTTTCAACTGGCTATTCATTGTCATCTAAATCAAACATGTGCAAACCAGATACAAAATACAGTGGTTTCAGAGTAAATGACACACACCCAAAGACGTCTTGTATATGGGGATTGTGCCATCTACTCTGAAACCACTGTGTGTCAACGTGTTCATTCCCTCTGAGCTCCCCCACAGGTGTTGCACTGCTGCTCTCCAGTGCGCTTGCTTTGGGGCCGGCAGGTTCGGCACTTCGGACCACTGAAGGTCTCAGACTCGTCACAAGTGAAGGGCGAGCATTGGAGGTCCATGGTGAGGTAATATCCTGAGACCGTGACCGTGACGTGCAGATTCATTCGCAGGTTCACTCTTCATGACGCATAAAAGAACATACTTCATTGTGAAAATGCTATCAAAGCGATTGATGGTGAAGTTCGTTTAATATGAGGTAGTACCATTCTCGAGCAGCAGTGTTGGAAGAACAGCCAAGGGCTTGTTGAATCTTGGTGAATCTGATCTTGAAATAACTTTCGATATGACCGGCGGATGCTTCATCGGTGAAGTCCACCAGGTCATGAGGGGAAGTCCACCAGGTCCCACCTTCAATCCATGTTGACCCTCACATTCCACATTGGAATGATCTGGCTGCACTTTCCACCCTCACTGAGACCATCTTGTGATCAAAGCGGAACATTTATGTCAAAATCAATCTGTTGAAACTATTGAAACAAACACATCAACCAGTGAAGCCCGCTCCTGGATTACATTGGTAGCACTGGCCATCAGCGCTTCGTGCTTCCTGTTGGGTGCAAATGCGGCACTTCTCATCACTGCCCTCCTCGCACTTGAATGGGATGCACTTGAAGTCCTGGGATACAGGGTTTCTTTCCCACTTTCTGCAGGAGTCCAGTGGATAGCCAAGGTGACAGATAGGATGTTTACTTCCTTTTGTAAGAATGGAGATCAATAGGCATCCCTGCGAACGTAGCTACTCTTTTGTCATCACCAGGATTTACAAGTAAAAATTGGTATGACCCTGGCAAAAGCAATCCCAGCGAGTAAGCCACTCTAGTATACATACCGTACCCGAACCTGCAAATCGGTAGACCAAATTTCTTTAGCCATCTGCGGTCAAAGTCGTGAACCCTGCGGCTGCAATCATCTACAAGAACTGCGTTTGGTACCTAATTATCTTCTGAGGATGTAGCTCGAGTCCTGGCAAAGCAAGTGTGGTGCGTTAGACGCTTGTTACAAGAACTTGCAGCACTGTTTGTCTCTCTCCCAAACTGCCACAGAACACCTGGTATAAGAGTGAGTCTCCATCTTCCAAAGCGCAAAAGGACCGACCGATACAAATCAACGTTTATGCCCCGGTCAGCTCATGGGCGCCCAAACGAGAGCGCTCAATGTACAACGTACGTCGTCACTTGACCCCCAACGATGAACGGTGCAGACGTCGCACCAAGGACTAAGGACGCCCTCCGGCCACTCTCCCTGATCCGAGCCACGTGAGTGAGCTTGAATCCCCGGTTGCAGCTGAGACATTGATGGTCTTCAGTGCGGTTCTGCAGCAGCTGGCAGCTCTGACAAGCACTGCCAGGTCCAGTTGCGCCTTAAAGTTCCAAGGCACTGGCACTCTAAAGCGACATCACACTTGGTGGGCCCAGGTCAAAAACCCATGAATGTTTCGACATGTTTCGCAGGTTTGTAGCTTGATGTAGCTTGACGGAGGGTGGGTAGGGGGGGTCAGTGGATTCCAAATCTCCGGTGTTCTCCGCGACGGTCCCGGTGTTCGCCAGGTACGCCAGGTACGAGACTCCCTCGCCGAGGGTCAGGAGAAGGCTTGGCAGCGACCGTCTAGCAGCTGGAACCCCGGATTGCAGCTCTCGCAGTGGCCCTCCTGGAGGGTTTCAGACAGGTTGGCATTGTAGTGATTGTGCCCTTACATACACCAAAACAAGCACAATATGATACAATATGTGTTCTTACGAAAGCGCATATTCAGGAAGGTTGGCATTGTAGTGACCCACCTGGGGATGATTTGGGCAAGGCTCTACACAACCGAGTCTGCCTGGCAGGGGTGCCTAAAGCGGTTGAGAATCCCATGGCGAACCAGGTGAGCACATCACACGTTCCGATTCACAGATTGGACTTTTGGACTGATGGGGGCGTAGTTGATGTTCAAAGAGATGTGTTCTTTTTCTCCAATTCAAGACATGTTACTACTTCGAAGAGAACGCTCCGAACACGAGCAAACATGACAATCATGGTTCAGAAAGCTTCTGTGAAGCTAAATGTTGTCGTTTTGTTGGGTCTTGTATCGTCTTTCAGAGGCGAGGTCCATCCCATTGCCACTCACAGTGGGCAGGAGCCGATTTTGGGTAGCATCCTTTGTCACCACCAAACACAATCACTTAGCAATTCGCTCTAGCATCTTCTTGGATAGGCTCTTTAGGGCTTCATTCTACCATGCAACACTTATACACAATATAGCAATTTGAGCAAATGGATGCAGCAACGACCAGTGAAACTATACAGCGAAACCTGCAAAGGTATATATAGCATACGTGGCAAAATAAGGACACAATGGACACATTTTCTAGCAAAAAGGGCAGGGGTAGAACAACCCATGACATGGGTTGAACTTGTTCACCTCATACCACAAGAACGCCATCAGCACATGGACCTCACCTGTTGATGCTACCTGGGCACAGTGTTCAGTTTATGAAAAAACTGTTCCATGTTGTTCCTGCTATGTTCCTGTTATCTCCTGTTGGCTTTGCGTTGCACTCTCGAAACCTGTCCTGGATCCTTTCCTCCAAGGCCTTGCACCGCTGGCAGGCCTCTAAGGGCCCCGTGTGGCAGGCGAATGGCTCACCTGGGCCGCCCACGGCATGGTCGGTGGTAGATGGGAATTCACAGGCTGTCATAGTAGAAGCAATAGCACCTGGGGGGTAGTCGTAAGTCGTCGTGGTGGTGTTCCTCGGAGTAGCAAATGGCGGCGGCAGCAGCAGCAGCGATGTTGAGTCGTTCAAGGTTCAAAATATTTGCCTAACAAGAACATTCAATCGGCCAAAAGGCTTGGCTTCTTTCACTGGCATGGCTGCAGCAAATGCTAGTGCCCAGGGATTTCTTCTCAAGATAATGATGTTCGACCCAAACCTAGTGACCCAGTGATTCAGTGATGACTCGTGCGCCACAAGACCAAAGACTGATACATTCGGGTACTGTAATTATCTCATTGATTCCTCATTTGGGCCTTCCGAGTGTTCTGAAGTGTTCAAAAAATAAGGGTTGTCTTTATGAAGTGGCCAGACCTAGAGTGCTGGACACAAGTAAGTACACTCTTGGGAGTACGTGGGAGCACTTCTTAAACAGCCTTTGTCAAGTACAAGCGCAGGGTTTAAGACGCCTCAGTTGGCGAAATGTCAAATCACCGCATGGCACACCGCATTGGAAGGAAGTCACATAAGGTAGAAAGAAGTCCAATCAAAACATGCAAACCCCAATGACACAGCGACGCCAACGCAACTCTTTACAAAACATTGCCTATAGTGGGGAGTTTGCTATTCCGTAAGAATTATGTTATGTGAATCCCACGGTCACATCCATCACATGTATGTTTGCAAAGAAACTGCTCATCTCCTGACGCAACTTTGTCAACTTTTTAGTCAACGTCAGGTGACTGGAGTTGAGGATCCTCTGTTCCATCCATCTTGAGTGGTGGTCACAAAGTGTCGGTTTTAGGATATGAATCAACACATTTGGCTGGAGAAAGGCCGTTTGAACCAGCAAAACCAGAATGGATTTCTTCGCTCAGGGTCGAACAGCTATTGGCTGAGGCAAAGGTGCGTAGAAGAGCACATAGCCAGGGGGTGCATAAACTTTGCTTAATAAGTTAAAATTGTAATGATAAGTTGTGCAAGCTACCGACCGACCCACACCAACATACGCATCCATCCACCAGTATCAGAACCTCTTCAACACCCTGAACAGGCACGGTCAAGGACAAATTTGGAATCAGTCCTAGATGCAAAGATTCTCGATGAGCCGGAACCCAGGCTTACAGGTTTGACACCTGAGTTGCAGCAAAATGCTCGAAAAATCGAACAAATGCAGAGTCTTCAACAGTGCGCAACAGTCGGATGATGCCAATGGAACGCAAACATTTTACGATGCAGTAATGTATAGATCCATGGTTGCTCATGCAGCATGAATGAGGGTCAAGAGAAGCTGCTTGTAGAGCAGCAAGTATGATTCCTGGCTTATTTACAGAGTGTGTGTGTGTGTGTTGTTTTTTCAAATCCGCGGTGTTGATGACTCGTCTTCAATGCAAAATGTGTCTGATTGTGTATATATATATATATACTGTGTATATATATAGTATACTACATCAATCTACATCATATATTATATATTAATATATTCCAAGTAGTGCCTCGTTTGGAAACTGAACGCCTAGAAAACAAAGTCCTCACTCTAAGGAAAACATCATGAAAAGCCCGAAGAGGTTCCTCCACATACCATCTCCAGTGACCCGTCACATTCCCCAAACCTTGTCTGACAAGCTGCAATTTGTGGAGGTGTGGCAACTAGGACCTGACTAGATGCTGAGCCCAAGAAAACCATAGAAATCCATAATACATACTATGGTGCAACCTCCAGCTGGCAAGGCCCTCCTCATCTCAACAAGTTGCAACATCCCTCCCTGCGATGAACCTTTTGCTTAGGTGCGGCGCTGGAACTTTACCCCAAATCGCCCCAACTGTCCCTTCCACTTTCACACCCACGGCTGCCTTCCCCAAGCTCCTCCCTGTCAACCAGGAACTGATGGTCGTCCGTGGCATCGGTTTCACGACATGTCTGACAGTTCTCCAGCTGCTCCAGGTCACCTCAGGCTGTTCACTGCCGCATGAGAAGCGCGGGAAAGAAAACCACAGCCCTTGCCCGAATTAAACAAACATATAAGTGTTCATCTATCATCAACTCTCTCTCTCTCTGTTATATAATATATATATTATTATATGATTATATTATATTTATGTGCCAACATATCTGAGCCCAAAGATCTTTAGACAAAAACACCGGACCCGGCCACACCTATCGCTATGACCTATCCGCTCTGCCACACCCGCACGGTAGAGCCTGGATGTCGCAGGCCTCAAGACTTCTTGTGCATCATGAGAGGCTTGCTTCGGGTGCTACCAGTATCTAGATTGTTCTCTTTCGAAGATTCTCTACACATGGCGTCAGCATCTGACCACCTAGCACCTCCCAAACACCAATTCTAAACATCAAACATTTTCCTCCCCACAAACATGTAAAGTGCGTTATTGTTTGTTATTGTTCGTTGCTTTGCGTGAACGTTATGATCGTTATGGTTCCTGAAGACTTGGAGTTGCCGCAAACCCAAAAAAACAAACACCCTCCTGTCGCCGCATTGACCTGGCACATGCTGCGACAGCTACATCAGCCTGGTGGCAAACAAACTTTCGGCAGGTCTGATCGGGCAAATGCTTGAAGCCCCTTCGGCAGGTCACGCACTGTTGGTCCTTGACCACAGTCAAAGGCTTCATTGTGGGGCAAAAGAGCCACATCCAGCTCCGGTGATGCATTACGTGGTGAGAAAAAATGCTAGACAATACTACTAGTAACAAGAAGCTACTAGGAACAAAGGACATCGCTACTAGTAGCCCCTGGCCTTACTACTAGTAATTACAAAAGGTCTGGAGCCCATCATGTGAGTATCTTGGGTGTTGGAAGCCTCCAGACCTGCACCTTCCGTCCTTGGTCAACTCGCTTCGGGGGCGGCAGGTCGTGCAGCCGGCAGTCGTTGCATCACAGTGGAAGGGACGACATTTGAAGGACTTGGTGAGGAAGTAGCCATCCTGGCCTGAGGTAGATGCAAGAAGCCCAGGTCGGAACTGGGTGTGAAGACATCTGACAAGCCAGTACTGAGAGACAAAAACCAGTTGCGGAGATCAAGGGAAATCCTGAAGGCGCTCCCAAAAGTATCCACCAGTAGAACGCTGGCCTGCCTGGCCATTATGCAATATTTCCTCAACTGCTTTAGGTTGTTGGCACCAATTCTTTCCATGGCCGTGCCCGTGTTGGCCGAACTCACTCACGTGTCATGCTATACTGAACCCTTGAACAGTTGCAGAACAGCACACCATTCTAAACACCACCAAAGTATTACAGTATATATACATGAGGTTCATTGACAAATTGAGGTTCCATACCGGGAGTATGAACCAAATTGAGTGAGGGCGATGTCTTCCACGTCAAACCGCCACAACCTGCAAGGCACCGCCACAACCTGCTTCGCACTGAGGGCGAAGCGCCCCCCTTCCGCCTGCTTGAGACATACCCAAGCTGCAGGTGCCACATTGGTCATCAGCAGTCCTCTCCTTTTCCGGCGGATCGGCGGGATCGCGGTGACAGGCATAAGCCCCCCGACTCACGTCCCCCCTTCGGGTGGGTGACGTGACCTCTCTGACTTTCTGAAATGTCTGAAAGCTGTGACCGTCTGCGGATGTAACTTGGATAACTCAGGTCCTACCCACCATGCTTCTGTGATACGTATGCTGGGGACATCTTGGGGTTTTAGAATGGATGGCTTTGGGTAGAAGACCCCATGTGAATTTCTCTGGCACTGTGTAGGTTTCCCCTTACACCATCCGCGCTTTCTCTGTTCATTCTGTTCTCTGGGCTCCCCCACGTGGGTGGCCCGGCAATCTCTGCACCCAGATAGGCTCTCCACGTCACAGCTATGCGGCACCTGAGACACACTCTCCAGATCGTCCGAGTCAGGACTAGTCGTCGGAAGTGGACCCCCACGGCCAAAGTTCTGTCGTTGATTCGACAGCTATGTGACCCTCATGTCTGCGAAGCCGCGCAATCTCGTGGATCCCGAGACCATGCAAGAACAGCTGCTTCACTTAAGCCAACCACATGAATGTGTAAGAAGGATCGACCCCACATGAAAAGACATCTACCTCTGTCTGTTGAGCCGAGCCTTTGTTGGGTTCTACTCACCAGTAACTTGATCCAGTCTGAGCATATACAAGACTTTCTGCGATGGAGTCCATACTGTATATGGCAAGCGCCGATGGACTCCGGGACTCCACGGTCACCCGACGGATTCGACATGATTCGACCCTTCGGACCACCCGACGCTGCAACATCAGAGACGGTCCCGCTACGTGTCCCTATTACGGCACCACGGGGAATCGGCGTCGGTTGAAACGGGTTGAAACTGAAAAAAAGAGGGAAAAAACATCAATACTCAGCGGAGATGCAATGTCTTCATGCAGAACACAGCTGCGAACAGCCCAACAAACTCACATGGAGCTTTGAGCTCAGCCAAGGCACACAGCTGTCTGCCTTTAACTTGTAGCCATCGTACCTGAAAGTCTGGAAATACAATTCAGAATCCGTGGAACAGCTGAATCCGTGGGATGCACCCATGAAAACACATCCATACGGAACTACAGCCAAACATCAGGTCAGTTGTCAGTTCCATCGGGAAAGTCATGCTCTAGTGCTCTTCCATGGAACCCTTTTAAGCAACCCTATGTCATGTGGGGTGGTCAATGTTCAATTCAACCGTCAAACACCGTTAAATGTGTGCCTGGCAAACTGATGGTTCAACAAGAGAGTTGTCCAATGAGTTCTTGGCACGCAAGTCGCCAACAAGGAACTCACTCAAGTCGCCTTCGTGGTCACAAAATGTCTCAAGGACTTCCTCGAGTTCTTCGTTATACACTCTGACTCACTAACATGGAAGTGGAAAACCCCTTGTTGGTAGAGGAAAGTAGTCTTCCAAGGGACCATTTTCCAAGGGATCATATAATCATCGTAAGGGAGGTCGCTAACGGGCGTATACGCGGGATTGTCTGCTACCCATTGAGCACAAAGCATCTGTGTGCCCTCAGATGTTGTCTTTTCTCCTTCAAGCCTTCAATGAGTGTTGAACTTGGTTGAATACAAAGGTGACAGGCAAGCGGCAAGCCCATACTTAACGTGTCTGCAATGTTCAGAGTGTTTGTAATTTGATGCATCTGAGACGCCATCTCTTCCCAGTTTGATGCACTGGGCAGGTTGCTTTAGGGTACTCTGCTCAGCCATAATCTTGGAGAAAATTCTGGTGGAATATGGTGGAATAATATGGAATAATATGGAATAATGCTCTTGCTTCAAGCACAACATGGGGGAAAACTTCGAACCGGGGAACATGACGTTCCCCCGACGCGTTTACGCCAACCCCATCAGAGCTTCCAAGTCAACCTGGGACACCGCAATGTCTCGTGCCAGGTTGCATTCCAAGCACTGATCATGGTCTGTCCGGTCCTGTCTGAGTAAACTTGAAGCAAAGCAACGATTCAGTTAATAAATTACTTCTGATGACTGGGTTGGCAGCGTCTGTCAAGATCTTTGTGTGCAGTTTTAAGTGCACCCTGTGAAGGAACCCCAAATCATTCGGTCACGAAAGTCTGACCCTTTTGCGACTTTCAAGCAACACCAGACTTGCTAGCTGCTCGCTTCTACGATTGGGATCCTTTGGGGGGTTCATCTGTTTGCATTTGGCACACTCCACTCTGCAAATGCTGCCATCACGGAGTTCATGAGCTATTACCATACGCCATACTGGTTTCAGAGTAGATGGCACAAACCCCAAATTACCTTTAGATGGGGGTCCATATAAACCACCCTGTCCGCGCCATCTGGCGCCATCTCTCAATCCCTTCGCCCTACCGTCCGTTCGCCCTGGTGGACAACATATCTGCCACTCATGGACCTCACAGGTCCCCCTAGGTCCGGTGTCCTCGAGGTCCTTGCAAACCTTGCAGGCACGACCTGCCACCGGCCGGCATTCATTCCGTCTGACCACATACACAAGCGATGGCGGTCAAAGACCAGGGGAACAGGGCTGACCACCGAAAATGAACAAACTAACAGGGAAGTCAAACTATATTGTGGCGTTCTATGAAAAGCAACACTTGCCAACGCTCTTTTTCCACTGGAGTTGACCTGGTCTCTGGCCTTCCCAATTCTGGCCAATGGACTTGTGGAACTATTGAGATTGACGATAATGATCCGTTCATTCCCAGGCCGATCTGACAGTTATCAGCCCTACACAATGCAAATGAAAGCACTTGCCAAAAGTAGCTTCCAATGCTGCAGCTCGGCCATCGTGTTCTGGCCTTGACATATATAGGGACTCCATTGAGCTCAACTTAAGCGGAGTACTTATGGTTCTACTGATTCCATGTGACACTCTTCAGCATACCACATTGCAGGTTTGACCCGCAGCCCTATTGAATGACAGCGTTCCATATCTGCCCACATCGTGATTGACAGAACCGATAATTCTGGCAGAAAGGTCCAATCCGCGCCAAAGATAGAAACAAATGTTCAACAAAAATAGGCGAGACATATAAATATACATATAATACATGGAAGAAAACCAAACAAAGGTGTTCCCTCCCTCCAGGCTGCACGCACACATTCCAACGTTACTCACCTATATTAGCTCAAGAACAGGTGCGATCTCAAAGGCGCTCTTTCCCGAGTAAGGGGTCCAACCATGGAAAACGATGGAGGTTCTAAATGTTCTAACTAGAAGTTCCAACTATACATCCTCAAAAGACAGGATACCCATTAATACCACTGATGACACCATCTTACAAGAGGTCAACGGACAATGTTTGTTGCAAATGAATCTGGTTGGAACAAGCAGTCGTGGAATGAAATGGACATGACTAATAAGAATTCCATGTCCAGTTTGCACTTGCCTAGTTTCCTTTGTTGTCCATATATCGCCATTCCTTTTTCACCATTTCTCCCACACCACCAGGACCTCACCAAACCACCACTCCGATACGCGTCGCGCGTGTCGCCTGGACCTGTGAAGCACTGGAATCGACTTCGACTCAGCTCCTCACCGACGTCGATCGAAGCTATCGCGGATCGGGGTCGATCGCGAGAAAAAAAAAAAAAAAAAAAGCAGGGA
>CAXIQD010000047.1:0-17502 GCA_964030785.1 Siderastrea siderea
TGTTTTGGCGCCTTTGTCATTCATGCGAGATGGGTGAAATGAATCCTCGCTTGCAATCTTGCGAAACTGGCCACACCGGCGACTAGAAACATTCTCTCGAAAGTGCTGGAGAAACGTGAACACTTGTGTGACTTCTTGAAAGAGAATGACTTGTTCCACCCTCTCCAGTTCGGGTTTAGAAAATCTCACTCCACTGAAACTGCGCTTATCCGACTGGTAGACCAGTTACTGTTCAACCTCGACAATGATAAAGTCACTGGACTTGTTTTTATTGATTACAAGAAGGCATTTGATCTGATTGACCATAAACTGCTTCTGTAAAAATTAAGGGCTCTTGGAGTGGGCGAGAGCAGTCTACCCCTGTTCCGTGACTATTTGAGTGGCAGACATCAGTTTGTGAACATAGACGGATACCATTCTACCCAGAGGGCCTTAACATTGGGAGTACCACAGGGCAGCATCTTAGGTCCAATCCTATTCCTTGTATTTGAAGGGCCCGGTGGAAAAAGGGCGTAAGTGACGATTTGAGGTTAAAATCGAAATTGCTCCTATTTAGCTGAACATTGGCACACAGGCTGGTTTTCATGTGAGGAAAGCCGTTGCGCACTTATTTCTTGACCTGAGATCTAAAATTTGAAGAATTAGCGTATTACTTTTGCGTGAAAAGTGTTGTTGAACTGAACTCGCTCAAGTGATGCGTGAAAGATTTCTTTTGTTCTCTGCCTGAACTAAAACAAAGGAATTCAACCTAGAATCCGCGGTCCTGTTGTTTTCTTTGTGTCAGTTTTAAGCAAAAGTAATACGCTAATTCTTCAAATTTTAGATCTCAGGTCAAGAAATAAGTGCACAACGGCATTCCTCACATGAAAACCAGCCTGTGTGCCAATGTTCAGCTAAATAGGAGCAATTTCGATTTTAACCTCAAATCGTCACTTACGCCCTTTTTCCACCGGGCCCTTCAGTTGTCTGGCAAGTTTAATTTTGTTTGCGTTACAGGATCGGGTTTTTATTACCTCCGTTTTAGATGTCTGCGTTGTACTGGGACTAGTGTTTGAAAGTGAAGAGACTAGGTTCCATCGTCCTTCTTTCGAATGATTCGATACGAGTACGGACGTTTGATTGAAGCTCCTGCAAAAAGGGAAGTAGAATTGCGATGCAAGAGCCAAATTTCTAGCAGGAAAGTTTGTTTCCACGGTTTGCAAAGTGCCTGGGGCATCATGAAGCCCAGGAAGGCTCAATTGGGCGCTTTAAGTCTCAAAGAACCGAGCTTAGGGCATAACAGAAAGCCCAGCTTTGTACGTCGTGAAGAGTCTCCAGCAGGGAACAAGGTACAATTCTGTGAGTTTCGGCATTAAAAGCAACGGCATACAAAGTTTTCGGCGGAGATTTTTTCCTTGCTGGAGACTTATATTTTGTATTGCTATGGCTAGGCCGTATATCTTTCCCGCTCAAAGTGGTTACAAATTTCCCAGAATGTATTGCAAGGAAAAGAAAGTTTAATCTTTGACAACCTGCGAACTGGATACGTCTCTTCACGAGAAACAAGCTATTGCAGACTGATAAAAGTGGGATAACATTGTAGAAAACAAGAATTGCAAGCTGCTCATCGAGAAAAATGAACTATTCTGATATCTGTGTTGTTTCCATAACAGTTTACACAGGGACTTTGCAGAATTGTAGCACGTATTGACATTGTCATGTTATAAACATTGTTCTGTGAGAAATATTCTAGCGGACGGTCAGCAAATCAATTACTCGCATAAGTATCTACTACAGAGTTGGGAATGCAACTAGGAAGATGGACAAAAACTGTCTTCGCCAGAATCGTGAGTAGAACCTTCACATATTTCTTTCATGCTTTGCTGTGGTTTGAGAATTTCAATTCGTTTTGTTGCGTGCGAACCAAACAAAGGCCGTACTGTACTCATCTCACTTTGCTTATGAAACATATTCGTTATTATTTTAGCTGTTTGTATTTGAAAAGTGATCGAACAATGTTTTGTTTCATGGGGCTTCGTTATATCACAACAATTATTTGTTGATTCTTTGTCTTCTGAGATATCTCTACTCTGTTTACATTGTGACATGTCAGCGCGTTGTAGCGCGAAAGATTTTATCTTATCTTCCTTGCTTTCACACGTTTTAATTTCTGCTATACATTCCATTGTGTAAGAAATTCATGCATTAGACTTTATTTCAGCGAGCAATATTAAATGGGAATCAACTTGTTTTTAAGATCTACATTCTTTCCTATCATAGATTCCTTTTCTTTTTTTTTCTGAAACACTTTTTGTTGTTAACTGTTATAACTACCGGTATTTCCTGAATGAAGCAAGCATCGTAAGGCTTCTTGCTAATATAAGCAATCATTACCATGAAATTTCTTTATGTTTACTCCTTGTTTGTACTCTCGCTGTCACAAATTATTTTATTATGTGGTTGTCCAAGAAACTTTGAACCCTAAGTCATCTGTATCTTTAAGCAAACCTTAACCCTAAGCAAACTTAATAACCCTAAGCACACATGAACCATAAGTAAAATTTAACCCTAAGCATACCGTAACCCTAGGAGAAATTTAACCCTAAGCGCACCGTAACGCTAGGTCAAATTTAACCCTAAGCACACTGTAACCCTAGCAAAAATTTAACTCTAAGCGCACCGTAACCCAAGGTCAAATTTAACCCTAAGCACACCATAACCCTAGGAAGAATTTAACCCTAAGCAATCCGTAACCCCTAGCTCAAATTTAACCCTTAACACACCGTAACCCTAGCTCGAATTTAACCCTAATTAAGCTTGCCATTACATGTGAATGTTAACCCCAAGGTCAGTCTTAACTGTGAGTTATTTGGTGATAAAGGGAAGAAGGACGATGGAACCCAGTCTCCTCACTTTTAAACACTAGTCCCAGTACAACGCAGACATCTAAAGCGGAAGCAATCAAAACTCGATCATGTAACGCAAACAACATTAAACTTGCCAGACAACTGAAGGGCCCGGTGGAAAAAGGGTGTAAGTGACGATTTGAGGTTAAAATCGAAATTGCTCCTATTTAGCTGAACATTGGCACACAGGCTGGTTTTCATGTGAGGAACGCCGTTGCGCACTTATTTCTTGACCTGGGATCTAAAATTTGAAGAATTAGCATATTACTTTTGCGTGAAAAGTGTTGTTGAACTGAACTCGCTCAAGTGATGCGTGAAAGATTTCTTTTGTTCTCTGCCTGAACTAAAAACAAAGGAATTCAACCTAGAATCCACGGTCCTGTTGTTTTCTTTGTGTCAGTTTTAAGCAAAAGTAATACGCTAATTCTTCAAATCTTAGATCTCAGGTCAAGAAATAAATGCGCAACGGCATTCCTCACATGAAAACCAGCCTGTGTGCCAATGTTCAGCTAAATAGGAGCAATTTCGATTTTAACCTCAAATCGTCACTTACGCCCTTTTTCCACCGGGCCCTTCATTTATTAATGATCCACCTGCAGCACTGCAGCACTCCGTGGCTGATATTTATGCCGACGACACAACTATTAGCTACTCCACCCATTATATGGCGGCACCCAACGACATCTCAGACGGCCTTCAGACGGATATTGATGAAATTATGAATTGGTCAGCAGGCAACAAAATGATACTAAACGAATCCAAAACAAAATCCATGCTTGTTACTGGTAAACGGTTAGGCAAGAAAATGGAACAGTCCACTCTGCAGTTACACGTAAATTCTACTGAACTTGAACAAGTGAGCTCGCATAAACTATTAGGGGTCATGATTGCCAGCCAGCTTACCTTTGACCAACATATCGAAAATCTATGCACGAAGTTATCGCAGAGAATTGCCGTGTTGCGAAATACAAGACGCTCTCTCCCCCTTGATCAAAGGAAACTATTATAATGCTATGATCAAGCAGACAATGCTATATGCATCAACCGTGTGGACATCTTGCTCTGCTGAGAATTTGCAAAGAGTATTTAAACTTCAGAAACGCACAGCACGTGTAATACTTACTGCGGATACTATGGCGAATAGCGTACAACTGTTTAGAGAATTGGATTGGGTTCCATTTTATGATGAGGCAAATGTAAATAGGTTATCAATGGTATACAAACGACTGTCTGGGGACTGTCCATCTTATTTGTCCCATACCACTACTAAATAAAAACCCATAAAAATCCAGTGATTTTTTTCATGACAATGTCACAGGATTTTCAGTGATTTTTCAGAGGATTTTCGTGGCCAAGATTAATGACATTTTCATGGGATTTTCCCCCTGAAAAACATGTGAAAACCACATGAAAATCCTCTTAATATTTGCTGTTTCAGGGCCCATGAAACTGTAAAGCTGTGGAGCAAACAATGAAATTCCCATGATTATACCATGATATTTTTATGGGGTTTGATGTTGTCAATTCATGGTGATGAAATCCCATTACCTCAAATTTAATGGTTACCCTGGGATTTTATGGCTCATGAAAAAAGCATGGTTTTTGCATTAATATGGAAATATTCGTGGGTCATTAAAATATCTGCAGTAGTTTCAGTCCCTTTTCATGGCATTTTAAAGAACCATGAAAATCAACCTTATTCACTCATTTTCATGGAAATTAATTTCATGGGGTGGGGGAACATACACCCTGAAAAGAACATGAAAAAAACGTGACTTATTGAAAAACAAAAACTTACCATATTCCTGGGCCATTTGTTGATATTTAATATCAAGACACAGGTAGGTATATATGAAATGACAAAAAAATGGCTACCCTAACACCAAATCCGCCGCGAATTCCAGTTTTCTATACCCTTACAAAGATTCACAAACCGCCGATTATATCCGGCTGTGATAGCCCAACAGAACAAATCTCATCATTTGTTGACTACCTCCTTCAGCCTATTGCTAAAGTACAGAAATCATATCTTAAAGACAAAACAGATTTCTTGAACTTTACAGAGAAAACAAAGGTCGAAAAAGACACAGTGCTTGTGTCCATGGACGTTGCTAGCCGGTGTACTAACATCCCATAGGAGGAAGGAATCACTATTGTATGTAAAACATGTTAAGTTTATTTTGTTACCTTTGTACACGATAAAATTGCAACAGTAGCGTAACACGCTAAACTACAGTGTAGCACACAATGTAATATAAAGCTAAGAACTACAACACTTTATTTTTATGGTACGGAGTTCGAAGGAAACGTAACTGCAATCAATGTCGACCTCGGGAAGTAAATGCAGATAATCGTGTGCCACTGATAATTACACCCGGTAATTACAATTTTCAAGCTAAGGACACTTTGCTCACCTCAGTATTTGCGGTCAGCTCTTCCGTATTCGTTCCCTTGTGGAAAAATGGACTCAAACACATTTACAGTGCACGGGAGTCACTTCAAAGAACCTAAATTTATCGTGGCGAACATTATCCTTGTGAAAGTGGCTACACAGCATATTCGGAGTCTGTCCGTCTGTTGTTTACAAAACGGTTTCAGATCTTCACTCCAGGAAAGCAAAACATCAAAACCTTTTCCAAAACTGCATAAGTTCTTCTCGCTAAAGCCGTCCGCGCGCTCTTCTAAGCTAAATTATCAATGGTCGAGAATTTCAGGTCAATTTTGTAATGCGATCGGGCGGGACAAGAAACAATTGTTTTATAAAAGTTGGCCAATTAGATTAGCGCTGCGGCTGTCTCAAGGGATCTTTGCGATGAAATTCCAACATGTGCCTACCCGCCTGTCACGAAATGTGAAATAATGGCGCTTTATCTGCCGAAACTGCTCAGAAGCTTATACTTGGAAAATATTTTTCAGTGCATTGTCATGTACACACAACAAGCTGCCTTCATTTTTGGGCATGGATCGAATTAGTGAACTAAATCGAACGGAGAAGGCGATGTAAAGACTGAATTTGATTACGCTAAGCAGAGCTGGCTATAAAGATGTCGCTTATACCGCTAACTAACAGCTGCATCAAGGAATTGCTGAATGGAAAAAAGGAGACAAACTCACATACATATAACGGATAGCCGTTGGCACAAAAACGGACCATGTAACTGGTAACACTGAATCATTCCGGATCAGTCGGACATTAAACTGCAATTAATCTAAATCGTGGTGAGTTTTGGATCATGACTGTTCTGTCTGTTAACGTTTTGTATTAAAAAGATAAGTCATAATGATGCTTCGACTGCTTGAATTTGGTACTTTTTAAGGTTTTTTGTCCGGCTAGATAGTTTGGTCAGTCCTAATCATTTTGAAGACGGAAAAAATGTCAGGCCTTGTAAGGCCAATGTTTAGGCTACCGAAACACACTGTAAACAATACTCTATCGACCTGAAAAAATTACGTCTTGTCAGGGTATATGTTAAGCCTTACTTTGAACCTAATAAAACCTTATTAATTTAAGGTTCGACTTCGTAAACCTAACAAAGTCGATGTTAGGCTTTTGTTACGTTTGTTTAAGGTCTCAGTTCACTAAATCAGGCCAGAGTTAGGCCTGAATAAGGCTTTGTTAGGCCAGACACTATCTATTTGGATGTTAGTAAGAGGGAATAGTCATCACCTAGATTCATGGGTTTTTCATTGGGAGGTCTTACATTCATGGGGATTTCATGGCACGTGAAAACAATGAACACCTTTTCATGGGTCATGAAATCTGCCAAGTTGTAATATGTTTAATTTCATGGGTCATTAAATCAGTAAATCTGTTGCTTCAGAGATTTTCGTGACCCATGAAATGGATTTTCAGGGCCTTAACAAATTTTTCATGGTCCATGAAAACCATTTAATGGAAAAATCATGACCTCAAAACACACCATGAAATCTAGAATCTCTGTTTTCATGGCCATAAAAGATAAGCTCATGGGTTTTTCATGTGGTTTTTATGGAATTTTCATTTTCAAGCAATTGGTAGTGTATGTTGATACGAAATGCTGATATCAATGAAAGATCAAGCAGACGTGGACTACGAAACCTTGTCTGTCCCCGATTCAAACGGGAGTCAGAGGGAGGAAGGTCTTTCGCAGTATCGACTACACGCCTCTGGAATATGATACCTAGCTACATTAGAAACAAGCCAAGTTTAGTAAGTTTTAAGAAGGCCATGTTTGATTATTTTAAGGTCACCCACAAACATTTAGATCATTTTACCTTTTAGTTAAGTTCTTTTTATATCAATTTCGTCATTTTTTAGAGTAATTTTTACCTAGTTTTTATATTGTAGCGTATTTTTAACTAAATTTTGTAATTTTAGATTCTTAGATTTTTACCTTTATTGTTGTTCTTAATTGTATTATATATTAGAGGGCCACTGGTTTTTCAGTTTTTTACTGTTCTGTGTTTACCCTCTTTAAATGGTTGATTTTGAGCTTCGCTTAAAATGTTTAATTCGACACATGCAACCTTTATTGTATTTGCATGTCGAAATAGATCATGTTTTAGTTAATTATTAATGTAGCCCTATATATACTGCCACGCACGTGGTAGAGACAATTATTCTATACGTGATTCGCTTCATGTAAAGCTAGTGACTTCTTATAGTTGTGTTTGTGAAGTTAAATTCTTAAAGCAGCAGGTCTGATTACAAGTACGACCTTCATTCTCGTAAGCACCTCGATTACACCACGATACACGTTGGGAAAAGTGTACAATTCCCGGCATGTGGAGTTTCTCCAGATCCTCGTCCTCTCTCAGCGCCAGTCAGAGACTCCACGCCTCGCGACTACCAAACACGTGATTTCACAGAGGTGAAACATCTGTTGGAGGAGGAAAAAGAGCGAAACTAAGTCCCGAAGGAGTCCTCCCAGCTCGAGCAAATGAGGAAAGAACTGGAGGCGCTTCGCCTGTGCAATGCTGCGTTGGAAAAGCGTGCTGTTCAGGACCCCCAAAGGGAAGCCACGCTAAAAGATCTGCGCACCAACCCTATTGTGTCTTCCCAAGTGAAACAGTTCATTTCTCAACTAGACGACAGTAGCAGCGAGGAAAGTGAGGATGACGACAAAAATAAAAAGAAATCTACTAGAGGTAGGCGCCACAATTTAAGGTCAGGGAAAGCCAGTAAACTAACTAGCCGCGTAATCAACCCTCAGCTATGGCCACACAGCCATTTGACTTTGTCATACGTTTCAAAGGACAAAAAATATGATGATCTACCATTAGCACAATTCGCTGCCGGATACCCAGCTATTCTCCAAAGGCCTACCCTTTCACCACAAGAACTTCGCGCCCGCATTGTTCATCTTTCCTCCCTGATGTATTTGGCCACAAAGTTTACTTTGTCTTCGGTCCGAGATCTTCATGCGGCAGCGCTTTTTGAAATTGAATGTGGTCGGGCTAACTGGGGAGATTCGTTTACTCATTTGGAGTCAAGGATTCTTCAAGCCCCAGTTAAACCATCGTCTCGGACCGGGGCTTCGTGCGCGGAAGGCTCTACCGCGGTTTTCTTTTGCCGGGATTTTCAACATGGCACCTGCAAGTTAAACAAAGATCACTACGGTAACCTTTGAGGCGAAAGAAAATGGCTGCAGCACATTTGTGCACGGTGCTGGGTAGACGCGCGTGTCGCTGCTCGCCATACGGAATTTTCCAAAGAATGCCCTTTGGCGGTGGAGAAGGATTCCAACTCTTCCGGAATGGCTGCACCCTGACTAGAACTTCCAGAGCCGCTGAATGACCTGACTCGCAACTCTTCTTGTTTGCAAGACTCAAGACTTTCTGTGTCAGACTTAAAACCAGACTCTAGACTTTGTTCATGTTTTCAAGACTCTAAATCTTCTGCGGAAGCTAAGTGTTATCTAGACTCTAGACATAATGGGGTGGTTCACTCTGCTTCTGGCAGTGAGAATGACACACCCTTGCTTGCTTCGCAAGTCACAGTTCCTTTAGTTATTACTGATAATTGTAATGATGTTTTCTCGCTGCATGTAGTGCTGCCTAGTATTAGTTCTAGTATAAGATCTAGTGTGGGTAGTTCGTCCCAATCGTTTATTTCCCCAGACGCCACCCCTTTCGAGCCAAATTCTTTTGTCACGTCGCATACTCAAGTTTATACTTTGGGGCAGCCCAATTTTTTAGGTGCGCGTTTATCTGTGCCAACTTCGTTAAATCTTTCCTTGTGGCGGTCTTTACTGACCAAGTATTTGGATGTGGTAGTTTGTGACTACTTAGAGTTTGGGTGGCCGATCGGTTACGATTATCATGGTGTTTTACCTTCTAGCGATTTTCGCAATCACAAAGGTGCATTATACTTTCCATGTGCCGTGGACAGCTACCTGTCAACAGAACTTGCGTTAGGATCCGTTTGCGGTCCATTTGCATGCAATCCTTTCGTGGCGCCTATAGCCTTGTCTCCATTGAACTCCATTCCTAAGCCGGACAACGATGAACGTTGCGTTATTCTTGACCTCAGCTGGCCAGCCGGTTCGTCGGTTAATGACGGAATTTCAAAAGATTTCTTTTTGGGTGACCCTGTGTTGTTAACTTATCCCACGCTCGACGATATCACGGATCGTATCGTTCAGCTGGGGTCGGGTTGTTTGTTGTTCAAACGGGACCTTAAACGTGCTTATTGTCAGTTGCCAGTAGATCCTTTCGATTATCCTTTGTTGGGATATTTGTGGCGTGACAGGTTGTTTTTTGACGTTCGATTGCCCATGGGTCTCCGGTCCGCTGCCATGGCTTGTCAGTGAGTCACGAACGCGGTATGTTTTATGCTTTCGCGGGTTGGATGTAACGCTTCGAGTTATTTAGACGATTTCATGGGGATCTCTGCACCAGGAAAAGCCTTCGATGATTATTCGCTCACTGGTTCGTTACTACAGACATTAGGGTTACAAGAGTCGTCTCACAAGGCTTGCCCTCCGTCTACTCGGGTTACTTGTCTTGGAGTTCTCTTTGACACGATTAATTTCACTATGTCTGTTACGCCAGACAGACTCTTGGAATTGCAAACGGAATTGTTGCCTAGGTGGCTCGCTAAAAAGTCCACGACCAAAACCGAGCTACAATCACTGATAGGCAAACTTGCCTTTGTTTCCAAATGTGTTCGTCCGGGTCATTTGCCTTCTCGATACTTTGCGTTCCTTGTGGCGTAATCATCATCGGGTCAAGTTATCGGCCGACTTTCAGAAGGATATCCGCTGGTGGATGCGGTTCATCAACATTTACAATGTGTATCTCTTACTCCCACGCAATTGTGGTCTGTGCCCGATAGCATTTTTTCAACCGACGCGTGTTTGACAGGCTGCAGTGGTATGCCATCGGAACAGTATTTTCATGTCGAATTTCCACCGAACGTTCTCCTTCGAGTCACCGCTATTCATCTTCTTGAGGCCTTAGCTTTCGCCATAGCTCTTCGACTCTGGCGTCGTCATTGGCGTGGACTACAGATTATGGTTCACTGTGACAATTTTTCCGTTGTCAGTTCTTTAAACTCCAGTCGCGTTCAGGATAAATTGTTACCGGCGTCTTTGCGAGAAATTTGGTTTCTCGCCGCAGTGCACGAATTTGAAATCCGCGCTTGTCATCTTTCGAGTTCTGAAAATCGTGGGGCTGATTTACTGAGTCGTTGGCACTTGAACACTTCCTTTCCGAACGAGTTCTTGTCTACGTATGGCTCCCTTGGTCTGCAGCCGGTTTCAGTTTCTGCGGACATGTTTCAGTTGTCGGATACTATTTAAGGTTTTCCGTTCCCTTCATAATATTCCATTCGTACTTATCTCAGCGGGGTAAAGCTTCTTCATGTTTTCATGGGATTCGAATTCCCCTTTTATGAGATGCCAGAGTTACAGTTAACTTGACGAGGACTCGATCGTATACTCAAACATGCTCTGTCGCGCGCTCTGCCTGTCACGCCTGAGTTGCTGCACGATTTAATCAAGTGAGCTACAAATTCTCCTCACGATTTAGTGTTTTCCTGTGCGTTTCTATTCACCTTTTTCCTTTTCGCGCAATTTTCTAATTTAGCGCCAGCATCTGTCAGTTCTTTTGATCCCTCTAAACAACTTTGCAGGGGTGACATAGTTGCTACTACGTTTGGATTGTCGATTTCATTTAAATGGTCTAAAACAAATCAGACAGGTGTCAAGTTGCTGAAACTTCCAGTATGTATACTTCCGACCCTCATTTGTGCCCGGTTCGTGCATACCTTCGAATGTGTTCTTGCTTGCCTGCGCCCGCATCAGCGCCTGCGTTTTTCATGGGCTACCGTGCAGGCTCGCACATTGTCATAACTAAAACGCAATTTGTTTCGGTTTTTTGTAGCCGTCTGGCTCGCATAGGTGTTCACAACCCTTCTCGTTTTAGGAGACACTCCTTTCTTCGAGGGGGAGCTACTTGGGCCTTTCACACCGGTGTCCCAGGTGAACTTATTCAAATTTATGGCGGTTAGAGTAGCCCGGGAGATGTGCAGTGCACTCCCAGGTGCACTTAATTCCTAAATAGTTCAAACACCTGCTTTCCTTTTGGTTTGGCTGTTTTGGCGGTCGAGAGGTTTGTCTGTGGAGTGATTGTGTAGTTTTTCTGTCATCCGCCTTTTCATTTCACTGAATAAACCTCTCATTGTGCCAAACCTAAAGAAACGTGGTTGTTCTCTGAGTTGATATTATTATAATTACCGCAAGGAGAATTGGTTGATTTTGAGCTTCGCTTAAAATGTTTAATTCGACACACGCAACCTTTATTGTATTTGCATGTCGAAATAGATCATGTTTTAGTTAATTATTAATGTAGCCCTATACATATCGCCACGCACGTGGTAGAGACAATTATTCTATGCGTGATTCACTTCGTGTAAAGCTAGTGACTTCTTATAGTTGTGTTTGTGCAGTTAAATTCTTACCCTCCCTACCCACCCGTTTTCGGGTCGAGAGGTTTGTCTGTGGAGTGATTGTGTAGTTTTTCTGTCATTCGCCTTTTCATTTCACTCGCAGAGAATTGCCGTGTTGCAAAATATAAGATGCTCTCTGCCCCTTGATCAAAGGAAACTCTATTATAATGCTATGATCAAGCAGACAATGCTATATGCATCAACCGTGTGGACATCTTGCTCTGCTGAGAATTTGCAAAGAGTATTTAAACTTCAGAAAAGTGCAGCATGTGTAATACTTAATGCGGATACTAAAGCGAATAGCATACAACTGTTTAGAGAATTGGATTGGGTTCCATTTTATGATGAGGCAAATGTAAATAGGTTATCAATGGTGTACAAACGACTGTCTGGGGACTGTCCATCTTATTTGTCCCATATGTTGATACGAAATGCTGATATCAATGAAAAATCAAGCAGACATGGACTACTAAACCTTGTCTGTCCCCGATTCAAACGGGAGTCAGAGGGAGGAAGGTCTTTCACAGTATCGACTACACGCCTCTGGAATATACCTAGCAACATTAGAAACAAGCCAAGTTTAGTAAGTTTTAAGAAGGCCATGTTTGATTATTTTAAGGACACCCACAAACATTCAGATCATTTTACCTTTTAGTTAAATTCTTTTTGCATCAATTTCGTCATTTTTAGAGTAATTTTTACCTAGCTTTTATATTATAGCGTATTTTTAACTAAATTTTGTAATTTTAGATTCTTAGATTTTACCTTTATTTTTGTTCTTAATTGTATTATACATTAGAGGGCCACTGGTTTTTCAGTTTTTTACTGTTACGTGTTTACCCTCTTTAAATAAAGTTGATTATTATTATTATTATTAAACTTCTTTCACAATGCGTTAGAAAATTCACTATTGAAATTACAGAAAACGGGTATGAAGTTGAAACAAGCGCAGTATGGGGCAATGAAGTCTGTCGTTGTTGAGGGCAAAGATACAGTCTGTGTTTTGCCAACTGGATATGGAAAATCCTTAATTTATCAGTTGCTAACGTATGTATTTGATGTGGACAACAACAGTGGTGAGAAGAAAAGCAGTCCGCAATAATAGTCATATCTCCATTGAACGCTTTGATGGAGGATCAGATATCAAAGCTTAAGGGAAACATAAAAGTTGTAAAAGCCATTGAAAACTCTGCCGCCGTGAAAGATTTGAAACTGCCGCTACAAATTTTATTTGCACATCCCGAAGATCCTTTTACAAAACAAACAAATTTACTGCAACATTTTAAGATCAAAAATATACAAAGAACAAGTGAAAGCGATAGTTTGGATGAGGCACATTTAGCAGTTGAATGGTGAGTAAAAGTCTTTTGCTACTAGCTTAATTGGAAATTGTAGTTTTAAAAAAAGTACAGTTACCTAAGCTTGAATTTTCTAGTTCTCGCCACAGTAAAAGCAGGAGCGTTCTCAAGGTTTATTTTGAAGAGATTGGGGTACGATTGCAAACAGTTATGAGGAACAGTCATTTTTGGATAGTATCTGAGAAACTTCAACGAAGTGTGCATGTCGGTCCTAAGAATTAAAATCTAAATACATGTATAATGCACAATCACAAACAAGTTAACTGTTGGTAAAGTTCTTGAATGAGAAACTGAAGGCGATATGTGAAGTCTTAAGTTAATAAGCTTAATTGTTTGTTTATTTGCAGAGGTGGAAAATGCGAAGAAAAGCTGGCATTCTCCACCCCCAGTCGGGTTGTGTTGGGAATCCCCTCCCCCTCACCCAGAGTCTGTGCAGGTGGTAGTACGCTCACATCACTACCAAAATTTCTCGGAATGATAGGTTACCAAATTCACTTAGCAATGGTGCTCTGCTGGCGGGCTTTGCCTGTAGGCTCCGCTATTAAGACGTTGTTAGTCCCAGGGGGTACTCAACAACGTTTTATACAGAGAGGTCCAGCCCCTTACCCTTTTATGTACCATTTTTGACAGAAAAGGTACCCCTTTTGTACACCTTCCATCGAAAATGGTACCCCTTTCACAAACCTACTCAACTGGTTCTCCTATGAATAAATTACTACAACAGGATGTCCCCTTCTCATTTTTGAAGTACCCCTTTCGGTCTTTCCAGTGAGCTTTTAATGAATCACAATGTGTGCAAATTGGCATGTATTAAAAAACATGGCATTGAGACATTTTGGAAAGTAAGGGTGATCTCAGATGGAGTCAAGGCCCAACTTAATTTAGCCCATCTAAAAAATAAATTGTTTTGCCTTTAATAATAGTAATAATAATAATAATAATGTTATTCAAAGGTTCTTATTCTAAGAAGTTTCTTTCTAAATTATTCTCGTGTTTTGATTGTTCTTTTGTTTCAACTTTAGATAACAAAACTGTTGACCCTACCATTTAGGAAACAGAAGGCGTAGTTGACAAAAGTAGTTCGCTCGCATCCACTAGCTATGTGGTTACTTCGTTTACTGGGAATGCACCACCTTTGAAATTTAAAACCGCAAACTTTATAGGTTCCACGGACACCCTGACATGAAGCACGTACACATGACATCTGGGAAAGAGATTAGGTTTTACAGATGAAATAATGTCAAACAGTCTCTACAGTGTTCGCACTGTCATATCACTCAACTAATGCTGACTACATGACTACAGGGGAACGAGCTCATACCAAGTTTTAAATTGATCTCGCTGTTTCTACTGTAGACGAAGCACCCCTTGTTACTATCAACCAGAGGGGAAAGAGGAGGAGCAGGTAAATGTCGTAGTTGTTTAAAGGAACGTCTGTCAGGTTTTTCCTGTTTTACAATGGCCTAACCAAGAAGCAAGTCACATAGGATTTTAATGATAGTTTACTTAAAATTTTCTTTTTGTTTTAGAACCTTGACGAGCTCTCTTTGGTCAATGCGGTAAAAGGTGAAAAAAAAACAATTATGTCATTTTAATCCTAGCATTGTTTTGCACAATGAACAAAGCAATGTACAAATGATGAAAATGGTGGCAAGTTGAAGACTTAAAACTTATGTGAGGCTATGCTTTCAAAAACCACTCCAAGAAGAGCAGGGTAGAATGTTGATCATATTTCAATGAAAATCAAAAGGCCATGTCTCTCAAGGAAACAATTGTAAGACCACTTCCACAATCATATGATTAGAATGTGTAGCATTTATACTATATTACTTTCACATTGTTTACGCAAAAAGTAAATTTCCCTTTCCATCGTTCTTAATGTTTCTTTGTGTAGAAGCAGAATCATCCTCAAAACTGTCAGGCGCTCAAAAGAGAAAACAACGACAAGAACAATCAAAGAATACAAAGTATGTCAACTACTATCCTGAGTATTTAAAAAACTATTAGTTGTACGACTGTCAATCTATAATCTCAAAGGCACTGACACTCTATCATTACCAAAACCAGTAACTACCACGTATGGCCTGCACTCTGTCAAATATTGTGCGGTGAAATTATGGAACTCATTTTGGATAACATTAGAAGAGAACGTACTCAAACTAAGTTTTAAACTTCTGTTTAAAAGTCTTTCTTCAATGAACAATGTAAAATTTTAGATAATTATCTAGCATATTAATTTGTAATGTAAATAAGTTTCCCTTTTTACTTTTTTCTTTGTTTTCACTTCTTTTATTACACGGAAATACAGTATTAGCCTTTCTGGCTACTCTAAAGTTCGTGTTGAAATAAAGTTCATGTTTGTATGTATAATATGTATTAGTGAGACTTGATAGAATCAAGTGCTTCCAATCAGTAGAACGATGTGTGTACAGACAAATTTGACAAACTACACAATAATTACTTCAATCATAAAATAATGGACTACTAGATATTTAAGACTTGAATAACACTGAATTCGAGTAAATGAAAGCTGAAATACCCAAGTACAAAACTGAAGAAACTTCAACGGTAGCCTGTTTTTAAAAAACCCATTCGAAGCATGAAGTGGGTAAAGAAGCATAACATGTACTGTAGTCTTATATAGAGATGCATTCTTGACTGTTACAGTGACTGTACCCTGCTTAATAGTTGCCAGCCTAAAATGTTATTTTGTCTCTTTGATACAGGGATTGTAGTAGACTGCCTCTAAGACTCACTTATGGCAAGGGAAAGCAATCTTCCTGCCAAAAGAACTAGGAAGACCATTTCTAAGGTAAACTGCTGTGAGTAAATTACAAGTTTTGAATAGAATTTCCACTCATTAAAAGAAATCGTTTGTGTGCGTCATTATGTATGGCTAAAGATTACGTATGTACATTTTCTACCAAATTTGAAAAGTAGCCTCTATAGCATAACTCTTGTGAGTCACATTAACATGCAGGCAGTGGTTCTAGTCAAATTGATCTCCCTATACCATGGACATCATACAAGAAGGGCAAAACGGACGTTGCACGCATTAACAAAAAAGTTTTGCACAACAGTACAGCAAATACCTGAAATAAAGTGACAATATGGAATTTTGCCATTTGCCACTTGAAAAAAATATATACTTTCAAAATACAGTCATTCTGAAACGTAAGGCTAAATACGTACATGCCAACTACCAAATGTCGAAAGAAGGCGTATGGTCTCATCAAGTCTCATCAACTTGTTATCCCATTGCTTAATGAAAGATATTGAAAAACTTGTCGATTACATTCATTGTGTGGTTCCAGAAAATATCCATACCCCTACAACGGAGGGAATTTCACTTAGGACCCCCCTCCTCCACGAGCGTTTCAGGCTGAAGGCTCCCGATCCAGTTAAGGCCCGCGTTATATCTTAGCAGCGGTAGAATTTTGAGAGGAGTCCGCTGGC
The DNA here is from genome assembly GCA_964030785.1 of Siderastrea siderea. NCBI lineage: Eukaryota > Metazoa > Cnidaria > Anthozoa > Scleractinia > Rhizangiidae > Siderastrea > Siderastrea siderea. The sequence continues at coordinate 16,629 of CAXIQD010000047.1, forward strand.
CAAAATAGTATTGTGTGTTCGACCACGTGAGGATGTAGTTTTCCGTTCGCCTCGAAACGCTGTTGTGTTTCTTCGTTCTGCCACTGAATTTGACTATGTTTGTGTCGAGAAAAGATGGCAAAATTGTCTTCTAGTAGAGGTTTCCTTGCTGGGAGGTTTAAGTTTTATTTTAGGATTGCGAATTTGGAATGACAGGCTTCTTATTTGGCCTTTTCACTAAGTATTCACTTTGTGTTCGAGAGGGACTTCGACTGAGTTTACATTATGACAGCTCAAAATTGATCCAGTTGCCACAGGCCAATTTCACATTAAAACGTCTTTGTGTTTGCCGAAGAGTACTTTTGGTCAATGGAAAAGTACGTGGGTGACCTTCGTCGATGACAAGATGGCTCAAGAGATGATTTGTTCAAAGGCGGCTTCGCAAATATTTGCAGAACGAGAACCACCTCTTTTAGTCCTGGTTCTGCACATCGAAGCGTGCTAACCAGAAATTCCTGTTATTCAGTGGAAGGTTGTTGACATGGTCTCAGTTTGCAGCTATTTCGAATTTCCGAGAGACAGGTGTTTTACAGTTTGCGAAGAAAGATATCAGCGTTTTACGCGACGTGGCTTGGTGTTATGAAATTTAGTTGTGATGACGCCGATGGTCGCGGTTTTCTGCCATCCCAGTGGAAAAATTTGACAGTTGCCACAGGCTAGTTTTGACTTTTTTGTGTACTTTATTACTTTCTTTGAAATATCACGAAGCCTTGTTAACGGCTGACCTATGGGTATTGCACGACTCACTCAAAAGTTTGGATTGCAACGTTGCTGCAGTGTATTTATACTACAATTTGGTAAGCTCAGTCTGTAGAATGTTTTTCCTTTAATCGTT
>CAXIQD010000048.1:0-77000 GCA_964030785.1 Siderastrea siderea
TAGGGAAAAAACCCCATTTTGGGCCTTCCCAGAGGCTGAAAAAGGTGCTGTTAACTACGCAAGGCTGCGCAAGGCTGCGCACTGGCCCAATAATAATGCAAATCCCTCGGGGCTATCAGGAAAAAAAGTTTATTGTGTAGAAAGTCTGCGATTTTGTCGATAAGGTGGGAATTTCTGTTTTGAGAGGGGTGGGGTGGGTCCCTCAAAAAAGTGCTGGTTTTGGTGCAACGGCCCCCGCACAAAAGCACCCCAGATCCCGTTGCGGCACCAAAAAACATTCCATTTGGCACTATTTTTATCGAATTTGGCGATACTAAAAAGTGCTGCACTTTTTCAGGGCTTGAATTAGCCCCCAAAAGCAGAGAAAAGCTAATTGGCGCTCTCAGCTGCATGCACAAAGGTCCCAAATGCATTCAATCCCTCTGGGACCATCCCAAAAAAATTCCTTTTGTGCAAAAGCACAAAGAAGGCGCGATATGTGCGATCCTTAGGGAAAAAACCCCATTTTGGGCCTTCCCAGAGGCTAAAAAAGGTGTTGTTAACTACGCAAGGCTGCGCAAGTCTGCGCACTGGCCCAATAATAATGCAAATCCCTCGGGGCTATCAGAAAAAAAAGTTTATTGTGTAGAAAGGCGCGATATGTGCGATCCTTAGGGAAAAAACCCCATTTTGGGCCTTCCCAGAGGCTGAAAAAGGTGCTGTTAACTACGCAAGGCTGCGCAAGGCTGCGCACTGGCCCAATAATAATGCAAATCCCTCGGGGCTATCAGGAAAAAAAGTTTATTGTGTAGAAAGTCTGCGATTTTGTCGATAAGGTGGGAATTTCTGTTTTGAGAGGGGTGGGGTGGGTCCCTCAAAAAAGTGCTGGTTTTGGTGCAACGGCCCCCGCACAAAAGCACCCCAGATCCCGTTGCGGCACCAAAAAACATTCCATTTGGCACTATTTTTATCGAATTTGGCGATACTAAAAAGTGCTGCACTTTTTCAGGGCTTGAATTAGCCCCCAAAAGCAGAGAAAAAGCTAATTGGCGCTCTCAGCTGCATGCACAAAGGTCCCAAATGCATTCAATCCCTCTGGGACCATCCCAAAAAAATTCCTTTTGTGCAAAAGCACAAAGAAGGCGCGATATGTGCGATCCTTAGGGAAAAAACCCCATTTTGGGCCTTCCCAGAGGCTAAAAAAGGTGTTGTTAACTACGCAAGGCTGCGCAAGTCTGCGCACTGGCCCAATAATAATGCAAATCCCTCGGGGCTATCAGAAAAAAAAGTTTATTGTGTAGAAAGGCGCGATATGTGCGATCCTTAGGGAAAAAACCCCATTTTGGGCCTTCCCAGAGGCTGAAAAAGGTGCTGTTAACTACGCAAGGCTGCGCAAGGCTGCGCACTGGCCCAATAATAATGCAAATCCCTCGGGGCTATCAGGAAAAAAAGTTTATTGTGTAGAAAGTCTGCGATTTTGTCGATAAGGTGGGAATTTCTGTTTTGAGAGGGGTGGGGTGGGTCCCTCAAAAAAGTGCTGGTTTTGGTGCAACGGCCCCGCACAAAAGCACCCCAGATCCCGTTGCGGCACCAAAAAACATTCCATTTGGCACTATTTTTATCGAATTTGGCGATACTAAAAAGTGCTGCACTTTTTCAGGGCTTGAATTAGCCCCCAAAAGCAGAGAAAAGCTAATTGGCGCTCTCAGCTGCATGCACAAAGGTCCCAAATGCATTCAATCCCTCTGGGACCATCCCAAAAAAATTCCTTTTGTGCAAAAGCACAAAGAAGGCGCGATATGTGCGATCCTTAGGGAAAAAACCCCATTTTGGGCCTTCCCAGAGGCTAAAAAAGGTGTTGTTAACTACGCAAGGCTGCGCAAGTCTGCGCACTGGCCCAATAATAATGCAAATCCCTCGGGGCTATCAGAAAAAAAAGTTATTGTGTAGAAAGGCGCGATATGTGCGATCCTTAGGGAAAAAACCCCATTTTGGGCCTTCCCAGAGGCTGAAAAAGGTGCTGTTAACTACGCAAGGCTGCGCAAGGCTGCGCACTGGCCCAATAATAATGCAAATCCCTCGGGCTATCAGGAAAAAAAGTTTATTGTGTAGAAAGTCTGCGATTTTGTCGATAAGGTGGGAATTTCTGTTTGAGAGGGGTGGGGTGGGTCCCTCAAAAAAGTGCTGGTTTTGGTGCAACGGCCCCCGCACAAAAGCACCCCAGATCCCGTTGCGGCACCAAAAAACATTCCATTTGGCACTATTTTTATCGAATTTGGCGATACTAAAAAGTGCTGCACTTTTTCAGGGCTTGAATTAGCCCCCAAAAGCAGAGAAAAGCTAATTGGCGCTCTCAGCTGCATGCACAAAGGTCCCAAATGCATTCAATCCCTCTGGGACCATCCCAAAAAAATTCCTTTTGTGCAAAAGCACAAAGAAGGCGCGATATGTGCGATCCTTAGGGAAAAAACCCCATTTTGGGCCTTCCCAGAGGCTAAAAAAGGTGTTGTTAACTACGCAAGGCTGCGCAAGTCTGCGCACTGGCCCAATAATAATGCAAATCCCTCGGGGCTATCAGAAAAAAAAGTTTATTGTGTAGAAAGGCGCGATATGTGCGATCCTTAGGGAAAAAACCCCATTTTGGGCCTTCCCAGAGGCTGAAAAAGGTGCTGTTAACTACGCAAGGCTGCGCAAGGCTGCGCACTGGCCCAATAATAATGCAAATCCCTCGGGGCTATCAGGAAAAAAAGTTTATTGTGTAGAAAGTCTGCGATTTTGTCGATAAGGTGGGAATTTCTGTTTTGAGAGGGGTGGGGTGGGTCCCTCAAAAAAGTGCTGGTTTTGGTGCAACGGCCCCCGCACAAAAGCACCCCAGATCCCGTTGCGGCACCAAAAAACATTCCATTTGGCACTATTTTTATCGAATTTGGCGATACTAAAAAGTGCTGCACTTTTTCAGGGCTTGAATTAGCCCCCAAAAGCAGAGAAAAGCTAATTGGCGCTCTCAGCTGCATGCACAAAGGTCCCAAATGCATTCAATCCCTCTGGGACCATCCCAAAAAAATTCTTTTGTGCAAAAGCACAAAGAAGGCGCGATATGTGCGATCCTTAGGGAAAAAACCCCATTTTGGGCCTTCCCAGAGGCTAAAAAAGGTGTTGTTAACTACGCAAGGCTGCGCAAGTCTGCGCACTGGCCCAATAATAATGCAAATCCCTCGGGGCTATCAGAAAAAAAGTTTATTGTGTAGAAAGGCGCGATATGTGCGATCCTTAGGGAAAAAACCCCATTTTGGGCCTTCCCAGAGGCTGAAAAAGGTGCTGTTAACTACGCAAGGCTGCGCAAGGCTGCGCACTGGCCCAATAATAATGCAAATCCCTCGGGGCTATCAGGAAAAAAAGTTTATTGTGTAGAAAGTCTGCGATTTTGTCGATAAGGTGGGAATTTCTGTTTTGAGAGGGGTGGGGTGGGTCCCTCAAAAAAGTGCTGGTTTTGGTGCAACGGCCCCCGCACAAAAGCACCCCAGATCCCGTTGCGGCACCAAAAAACATTCCATTTGGCACTATTTTTATCGAATTTGGCGATACTAAAAAGTGCTGCACTTTTTCAGGGCTTGAATTAGCCCCCAAAAGCAGAGAAAAGCTAATTGGCGCTCTCAGCTGCATGCACAAAGGTCCCAAATGCATTCAATCCCTCTGGGACCATCCCAAAAAAATTCCTTTTGTGCAAAAGCACAAAGAAGGCGCGATATGTGCGATCCTTAGGGAAAAAACCCCATTTTGGGCCTTCCCAGAGGCTAAAAAAGGTGTTGTTAACTACGCAAGGCTGCGCAAGTCTGCGCACTGGCCCAATAATAATGCAAATCCCTCGGGGCTATCAGAAAAAAAAGTTTATTGTGTAGAAAGGCGCGATATGTGCGATCCTTAGGGAAAAAACCCCATTTTGGGCCTTCCCAGAGGCTGAAAAAGGTGCTGTTAACTACGCAAGGCTGCGCAAGGCTGCGCACTGGCCCAATAATAATGCAAATCCCTCGGGGCTATCAGGAAAAAAAGTTTATTGTGTAGAAAGTCTGCGATTTTGTCGATAAGGTGGGAATTTCTGTTTTGAGAGGGGTGGGGTGGGTCCCTCAAAAAAGTGCTGGTTTTGGTGCAACGGCCCCCGCACAAAAGCACCCCAGATCCCGTTGCGGCACCAAAAAACATTCCATTTGGCACTATTTTTATCGAATTTGGCGATACTAAAAAGTGCTGCACTTTTTCAGGGCTTGAATTAGCCCCCAAAAGCAGAGAAAAGCTAATTGGCGCTCTCAGCTGCATGCACAAAGGTCCCAAATGCATTCAATCCCTCTGGGACCATCCCAAAAAAATTCCTTTTGTGCAAAAGCACAAAGAAGGCGCGATATGTGCGATCCTTAGGGAAAAAACCCCATTTTGGGCCTTCCCAGAGGCTAAAAAAGGTGTTGTTAACTACGCAAGGCTGCGCAAGTCTGCGCACTGGCCCAATAATAATGCAAATCCCTCGGGGCTATCAGAAAAAAAAGTTTATTGTGTAGAAAGGCGCGATATGTGCGATCCTTAGGGAAAAAACCCCATTTTGGGCCTTCCCAGAGGCTGAAAAAGGTGCTGTTAACTACGCAAGGCTGCGCAAGGCTGCGCACTGGCCCAATAATAATGCAAATCCCTCGGGGCTATCAGGAAAAAAAGTTTATTGTGTAGAAAGTCTGCGATTTTGTCGATAAGGTGGGAATTTCTGTTTTGAGAGGGGTGGGGTGGGTCCCTCAAAAAAGTGCTGGTTTTGGTGCAACGGCCCCCGCACAAAAGCACCCCAGATCCCGTTGCGGCACCAAAAAACATTCCATTTGGCACTATTTTTATCGAATTTGGCGATACTAAAAAGTGCTGCACTTTTTCAGGGCTTGAATTAGCCCCCAAAAGCAGAGAAAAGCTAATTGGCGCTCTCAGCTGCATGCACAAAGGTCCCAAATGCATTCAATCCCTCTGGGACCATCCCAAAAAAATTCCTTTTGTGCAAAAGCACAAAGAAGGCGCGATATGTGCGATCCTTAGGGAAAAAACCCCATTTTGGGCCTTCCCAGAGGCTAAAAAAGGTGTTGTTAACTACGCAAGGCTGCGCAAGTCTGCGCACTGGCCCAATAATAATGCAAATCCCTCGGGGCTATCAGAAAAAAAAGTTTATTGTGTAGAAAGGCGCGATATGTGCGATCCTTAGGGAAAAAACCCCATTTTGGGCCTTCCCAGAGGCTGAAAAAGGTGCTGTTAACTACGCAAGGCTGCGCAAGGCTGCGCACTGGCCCAATAATAATGCAAATCCCTCGGGGCTATCAGGAAAAAAAGTTTATTGTGTAGAAAGTCTGCGATTTTGTCGATAAGGTGGGAATTTCTGTTTTGAGAGGGGTGGGGTGGGTCCCTCAAAAAAGTGCTGGTTTTGGTGCAACGGCCCCCGCACAAAAGCACCCCAGATCCCGTTGCGGCACCAAAAAACATTCCATTTGGCACTATTTTTATCGAATTTGGCGATACTAAAAAGTGCTGCACTTTTTCAGGGCTTGAATTAGCCCCCAAAAGCAGAGAAAAGCTAATTGGCGCTCTCAGCTGCATGCACAAAGGTCCCAAATGCATTCAATCCCTCTGGGACCATCCCAAAAAAATTCCTTTTGTGCAAAAGCACAAAGAAGGCGCGATATGTGCGATCCTTAGGGAAAAAACCCCATTTTGGGCCTTCCCAGAGGCTAAAAAAGGTGTTGTTAACTACGCAAGGCTGCGCAAGTCTGCGCACTGGCCCAATAATAATGCAAATCCCTCGGGGCTATCAGAAAAAAAAAGTTTATTGTGTAGAAAGGCGCGATATGTGCGATCCTTAGGGAAAAAACCCCATTTTGGGCCTTCCCAGAGGCTGAAAAAGGTGCTGTTAACTACGCAAGGCTGCGCAAGGCTGCGCACTGGCCCAATAATAATGCAAATCCCTCGGGGCTATCAGGAAAAAAAGTTTATTGTGTAGAAAGTCTGCGATTTTGTCGATAAGGTGGGAATTTCTGTTTTGAGAGGGGTGGGGTGGGTCCCTCAAAAAAGTGCTGGTTTTGGTGCAACGGCCCCCGCACAAAAGCACCCCAGATCCCGTTGCGGCACCAAAAAACATTCCATTTGGCACTATTTTTATCGAATTTGGCGATACTAAAAAGTGCTGCACTTTTTCAGGGCTTGAATTAGCCCCCAAAAGCAGAGAAAAGCTAATTGGCGCTCTCAGCTGCATGCACAAAGGTCCCAAATGCATTCAATCCCTCTGGGACCATCCCAAAAAAATTCCTTTTGTGCAAAAGCACAAAGAAGGCGCGATATGTGCGATCCTTAGGGAAAAAACCCCATTTTGGGCCTTCCCAGAGGCTAAAAAAGGTGTTGTTAACTACGCAAGGCTGCGCAAGTCTGCGCACTGGCCCAATAATAATGCAAATCCCTCGGGGCTATCAGAAAAAAAAGTTTATTGTGTAGAAAGGCGCGATATGTGCGATCCTTAGGGAAAAAACCCCATTTTGGGCCTTCCCAGAGGCTGAAAAAGGTGCTGTTAACTACGCAAGGCTGCGCAAGGCTGCGCACTGGCCCAATAATAATGCAAATCCCTCGGGGCTATCAGGAAAAAAAGTTTATTGTGTAGAAAGTCTGCGATTTTGTCGATAAGGTGGGAATTTCTGTTTTGAGAGGGGTGGGGTGGGTCCCTCAAAAAAGTGCTGGTTTTGGTGCAACGGCCCCCGCACAAAAGCACCCCAGATCCCGTTGCGGCACCAAAAAACATTCCATTTGGCACTATTTTTATCGAATTTGGCGATACTAAAAAGTGCTGCACTTTTTCAGGGCTTGAATTAGCCCCCAAAAGCAGAGAAAAGCTAATTGGCGCTCTCAGCTGCATGCACAAAGGTCCCAAATGCATTCAATCCCTCTGGGACCATCCCAAAAAAATTCCTTTTGTGCAAAAGCACAAAGAAGGCGCGATATGTGCGATCCTTAGGGAAAAAACCCCATTTTGGGCCTTCCCAGAGGCTAAAAAAGGTGTTGTTAACTACGCAAGGCTGCGCAAGTCTGCGCACTGGCCCAATAATAATGCAAATCCCTCGGGGCTATCAGAAAAAAAAGTTTATTGTGTAGAAAGGCGCGATATGTGCGATCCTTAGGGAAAAAACCCCATTTTGGGCCTTCCCAGAGGCTGAAAAAGGTGCTGTTAACTACGCAAGGCTGCGCAAGGCTGCGCACTGGCCCAATAATAATGCAAATCCCTCGGGGCTATCAGGAAAAAAAGTTTATTGTGTAGAAAGTCTGCGATTTTGTCGATAAGGTGGGAATTTCTGTTTTGAGAGGGGTGGGGTGGGTCCCTCAAAAAAGTGCTGGTTTTGGTGCAACGGCCCCCGCACAAAAGCACCCCAGATCCCGTTGCGGCACCAAAAAACATTCCATTTGGCACTATTTTTATCGAATTTGGCGATACTAAAAAGTGCTGCACTTTTTCAGGGCTTGAATTAGCCCCCAAAAGCAGAGAAAAGCTAATTGGCGCTCTCAGCTGCATGCACAAAGGTCCCAAATGCATTCAATCCCTCTGGGACCATCCCAAAAAAATTCCTTTTGTGCAAAAGCACAAAGAAGGCGCGATATGTGCGATCCTTAGGGAAAAAACCCCATTTTGGGCCTTCCCAGAGGCTAAAAAAGGTGTTGTTAACTACGCAAGGCTGCGCAAGTCTGCGCACTGGCCCAATAATAATGCAAATCCCTCGGGGCTATCAGAAAAAAAAGTTTATTGTGTAGAAAGGCGCGATATGTGCGATCCTTAGGGAAAAAACCCCATTTTGGGCCTTCCCAGAGGCTGAAAAAGGTGCTGTTAACTACGCAAGGCTGCGCAAGGCTGCGCACTGGCCCAATAATAATGCAAATCCCTCGGGGCTATCAGGAAAAAAAGTTTATTGTGTAGAAAGTCTGCGATTTTGTCGATAAGGTGGGAATTTCTGTTTTGAGAGGGGTGGGGTGGGTCCCTCAAAAAAGTGCTGGTTTTGGTGCAACGGCCCCCGCACAAAAGCACCCCAGATCCCGTTGCGGCACCAAAAAACATTCCATTTGGCACTATTTTTATCGAATTTGGCGATACTAAAAAGTGCTGCACTTTTTCAGGGCTTGAATTAGCCCCCAAAAGCAGAGAAAAGCTAATTGGCGCTCTCAGCTGCATGCACAAAGGTCCCAAATGCATTCAATCCCTCTGGGACCATCCCAAAAAAATTCCTTTTGTGCAAAAGCACAAAGAAGGCGCGATATGTGCGATCCTTAGGGAAAAAACCCCATTTTGGGCCTTCCCAGAGGCTAAAAAAGGTGTTGTTAACTACGCAAGGCTGCGCAAGTCTGCGCACTGGCCCAATAATAATGCAAATCCCTCGGGGCTATCAGAAAAAAAAGTTTATTGTGTAGAAAGGCGCGATATGTGCGATCCTTAGGGAAAAAACCCCATTTTGGGCCTTCCCAGAGGCTGAAAAAGGTGCTGTTAACTACGCAAGGCTGCGCAAGGCTGCGCACTGGCCCAATAATAATGCAAATCCCTCGGGGCTATCAGGAAAAAAAGTTTATTGTGTAGAAAGTCTGCGATTTTGTCGATAAGGTGGGAATTTCTGTTTTGAGAGGGGTGGGGTGGGTCCCTCAAAAAAGTGCTGGTTTTGGTGCAACGGCCCCCGCACAAAAGCACCCCAGATCCCGTTGCGGCACCAAAAAACATTCCATTTGGCACTATTTTTATCGAATTTGGCGATACTAAAAAGTGCTGCACTTTTTCAGGGCTTGAATTAGCCCCCAAAAGCAGAGAAAAGCTAATTGGCGCTCTCAGCTGCATGCACAAAGGTCCCAAATGCATTCAATCCCTCTGGGACCATCCCAAAAAAATTCCTTTTGTGCAAAAGCACAAAGAAGGCGCGATATGTGCGATCCTTAGGGAAAAAACCCCATTTTGGGCCTTCCCAGAGGCTAAAAAAGGTGTTGTTAACTACGCAAGGCTGCGCAAGTCTGCGCACTGGCCCAATAATAATGCAAATCCCTCGGGGCTATCAGAAAAAAAAGTTTATTGTGTAGAAAGGCGCGATATGTGCGATCCTTAGGGAAAAAACCCCATTTTGGGCCTTCCCAGAGGCTGAAAAAGGTGCTGTTAACTACGCAAGGCTGCGCAAGGCTGCGCACTGGCCCAATAATAATGCAAATCCCTCGGGGCTATCAGGAAAAAAAGTTTATTGTGTAGAAAGTCTGCGATTTTGTCGATAAGGTGGGAATTTCTGTTTTGAGAGGGGTGGGGTGGGTCCCTCAAAAAAGTGCTGGTTTTGGTGCAACGGCCCCCGCACAAAAGCACCCCAGATCCCGTTGCGGCACCAAAAAACATTCCATTTGGCACTATTTTTATCGAATTTGGCGATACTAAAAAGTGCTGCACTTTTTCAGGGCTTGAATTAGCCCCCAAAAGCAGAGAAAAGCTAATTGGCGCTCTCAGCTGCATGCACAAAGGTCCCAAATGCATTCAATCCCTCTGGGACCATCCCAAAAAAATTCCTTTTGTGCAAAAGCACAAAGAAGGCGCGATATGTGCGATCCTTAGGGAAAAAACCCCATTTTGGGCCTTCCCAGAGGCTAAAAAAGGTGTTGTTAACTACGCAAGGCTGCGCAAGTCTGCGCACTGGCCCAATAATAATGCAAATCCCTCGGGGCTATCAGAAAAAAAAGTTTATTGTGTAGAAAGGCGCGATATGTGCGATCCTTAGGGAAAAAACCCCATTTTGGGCCTTCCCAGAGGCTGAAAAAGGTGCTGTTAACTACGCAAGGCTGCGCAAGGCTGCGCACTGGCCCAATAATAATGCAAATCCCTCGGGGCTATCAGGAAAAAAAGTTTATTGTGTAGAAAGTCTGCGATTTTGTCGATAAGGTGGGAATTTCTGTTTTGAGAGGGGTGGGGTGGGTCCCTCAAAAAAGTGCTGGTTTTGGTGCAACGGCCCCCGCACAAAAGCACCCCAGATCCCGTTGCGGCACCAAAAAACATTCCATTTGGCACTATTTTTATCGAATTTGGCGATACTAAAAAGTGCTGCACTTTTTCAGGGCTTGAATTAGCCCCCAAAAGCAGAGAAAAGCTAATTGGCGCTCTCAGCTGCATGCACAAAGGTCCCAAATGCATTCAATCCCTCTGGGACCATCCCAAAAAAATTCCTTTTGTGCAAAAGCACAAAGAAGGCGCGATATGTGCGATCCTTAGGGAAAAAACCCCATTTTGGGCCTTCCCAGAGGCTAAAAAAGGTGTTGTTAACTACGCAAGGCTGCGCAAGTCTGCGCACTGGCCCAATAATAATGCAAATCCCTCGGGGCTATCAGAAAAAAAAGTTTATTGTGTAGAAAGGCGCGATATGTGCGATCCTTAGGGAAAAAACCCCATTTTGGGCCTTCCCAGAGGCTGAAAAAGGTGCTGTTAACTACGCAAGGCTGCGCAAGGCTGCGCACTGGCCCAATAATAATGCAAATCCCTCGGGGCTATCAGGAAAAAAAGTTTATTGTGTAGAAAGTCTGCGATTTTGTCGATAAGGTGGGAATTTCTGTTTTGAGAGGGGTGGGGTGGGTCCCTCAAAAAAGTGCTGGTTTTGGTGCAACGGCCCCCGCACAAAAGCACCCCAGATCCCGTTGCGGCACCAAAAAACATTCCATTTGGCACTATTTTTATCGAATTTGGCGATACTAAAAAGTGCTGCACTTTTTCAGGGCTTGAATTAGCCCCCAAAAGCAGAGAAAAGCTAATTGGCGCTCTCAGCTGCATGCACAAAGGTCCCAAATGCATTCAATCCCTCTGGGACCATCCCAAAAAAATTCCTTTTGTGCAAAAGCACAAAGAAGGCGCGATATGTGCGATCCTTAGGGAAAAAACCCCATTTTGGGCCTTCCCAGAGGCTAAAAAAGGTGTTGTTAACTACGCAAGGCTGCGCAAGTCTGCGCACTGGCCCAATAATAATGCAAATCCCTCGGGGCTATCAGAAAAAAAAGTTTATTGTGTAGAAAGGCGCGATATGTGCGATCCTTAGGGAAAAAACCCCATTTTGGGCCTTCCCAGAGGCTGAAAAAGGTGCTGTTAACTACGCAAGGCTGCGCAAGGCTGCGCACTGGCCCAATAATAATGCAAATCCCTCGGGGCTATCAGGAAAAAAAGTTTATTGTGTAGAAAGTCTGCGATTTTGTCGATAAGGTGGGAATTTCTGTTTTGAGAGGGGTGGGGTGGGTCCCTCAAAAAAGTGCTGGTTTTGGTGCAACGGCCCCCGCACAAAAGCACCCCAGATCCCGTTGCGGCACCAAAAAACATTCCATTTGGCACTATTTTTATCGAATTTGGCGATACTAAAAAGTGCTGCACTTTTTCAGGGCTTGAATTAGCCCCCAAAAGCAGAGAAAAGCTAATTGGCGCTCTCAGCTGCATGCACAAAGGTCCCAAATGCATTCAATCCCTCTGGGACCATCCCAAAAAAATTCCTTTTGTGCAAAAGCACAAAGAAGGCGCGATATGTGCGATCCTTAGGGAAAAAACCCCATTTTGGGCCTTCCCAGAGGCTAAAAAAGGTGTTGTTAACTACGCAAGGCTGCGCAAGTCTGCGCACTGGCCCAATAATAATGCAAATCCCTCGGGGCTATCAGAAAAAAAAGTTTATTGTGTAGAAAGGCGCGATATGTGCGATCCTTAGGGAAAAAACCCCATTTTGGGCCTTCCCAGAGGCTGAAAAAGGTGCTGTTAACTACGCAAGGCTGCGCAAGGCTGCGCACTGGCCCAATAATAATGCAAATCCCTCGGGGCTATCAGGAAAAAAAGTTTATTGTGTAGAAAGTCTGCGATTTTGTCGATAAGGTGGGAATTTCTGTTTTGAGAGGGGTGGGGTGGGTCCCTCAAAAAAGTGCTGGTTTTGGTGCAACGGCCCCCGCACAAAAGCACCCCAGATCCCGTTGCGGCACCAAAAAACATTCCATTTGGCACTATTTTTATCGAATTTGGCGATACTAAAAAGTGCTGCACTTTTTCAGGGCTTGAATTAGCCCCCAAAAGCAGAGAAAAGCTAATTGGCGCTCTCAGCTGCATGCACAAAGGTCCCAAATGCATTCAATCCCTCTGGGACCATCCCAAAAAAATTCCTTTTGTGCAAAAGCACAAAGAAGGCGCGATATGTGCGATCCTTAGGGAAAAAACCCCATTTTGGGCCTTCCCAGAGGCTAAAAAAGGTGTTGTTAACTACGCAAGGCTGCGCAAGTCTGCGCACTGGCCCAATAATAATGCAAATCCCTCGGGGCTATCAGAAAAAAAAGTTTATTGTGTAGAAAGGCGCGATATGTGCGATCCTTAGGGAAAAAACCCCATTTTGGGCCTTCCCAGAGGCTGAAAAAGGTGCTGTTAACTACGCAAGGCTGCGCAAGGCTGCGCACTGGCCCAATAATAATGCAAATCCCTCGGGGCTATCAGGAAAAAAAGTTTATTGTGTAGAAAGTCTGCGATTTTGTCGATAAGGTGGGAATTTCTGTTTTGAGAGGGGTGGGGTGGGTCCCTCAAAAAAGTGCTGGTTTTGGTGCAACGGCCCCCGCACAAAAGCACCCCAGATCCCGTTGCGGCACCAAAAAACATTCCATTTGGCACTATTTTTATCGAATTTGGCGATACTAAAAAGTGCTGCACTTTTTCAGGGCTTGAATTAGCCCCCAAAAGCAGAGAAAAGCTAATTGGCGCTCTCAGCTGCATGCACAAAGGTCCCAAATGCATTCAATCCCTCTGGGACCATCCCAAAAAAATTCCTTTTGTGCAAAAGCACAAAGAAGGCGCGATATGTGCGATCCTTAGGGAAAAAACCCCATTTTGGGCCTTCCCAGAGGCTAAAAAAGGTGTTGTTAACTACGCAAGGCTGCGCAAGTCTGCGCACTGGCCCAATAATAATGCAAATCCCTCGGGGCTATCAGAAAAAAAAGTTTATTGTGTAGAAAGGCGCGATATGTGCGATCCTTAGGGAAAAAACCCCATTTTGGGCCTTCCCAGAGGCTGAAAAAGGTGCTGTTAACTACGCAAGGCTGCGCAAGGCTGCGCACTGGCCCAATAATAATGCAAATCCCTCGGGGCTATCAGGAAAAAAAGTTTATTGTGTAGAAAGTCTGCGATTTTGTCGATAAGGTGGGAATTTCTGTTTTGAGAGGGGTGGGGTGGGTCCCTCAAAAAAGTGCTGGTTTTGGTGCAACGGCCCCCGCACAAAAGCACCCCAGATCCCGTTGCGGCACCAAAAAACATTCCATTTGGCACTATTTTTATCGAATTTGGCGATACTAAAAAGTGCTGCACTTTTTCAGGGCTTGAATTAGCCCCCAAAAGCAGAGAAAAGCTAATTGGCGCTCTCAGCTGCATGCACAAAGGTCCCAAATGCATTCAATCCCTCTGGGACCATCCCAAAAAAATTCCTTTTGTGCAAAAGCACAAAGAAGGCGCGATATGTGCGATCCTTAGGGAAAAAACCCCATTTTGGGCCTTCCCAGAGGCTAAAAAAGGTGTTGTTAACTACGCAAGGCTGCGCAAGTCTGCGCACTGGCCCAATAATAATGCAAATCCCTCGGGGCTATCAGAAAAAAAAGTTTATTGTGTAGAAAGGCGCGATATGTGCGATCCTTAGGGAAAAAACCCCATTTTGGGCCTTCCCAGAGGCTGAAAAAGGTGCTGTTAACTACGCAAGGCTGCGCAAGGCTGCGCACTGGCCCAATAATAATGCAAATCCCTCGGGGCTATCAGGAAAAAAAGTTTATTGTGTAGAAAGTCTGCGATTTTGTCGATAAGGTGGGAATTTCTGTTTTGAGAGGGGTGGGGTGGGTCCCTCAAAAAAGTGCTGGTTTTGGTGCAACGGCCCCCGCACAAAAGCACCCCAGATCCCGTTGCGGCACCAAAAAACATTCCATTTGGCACTATTTTTATCGAATTTGGCGATACTAAAAAGTGCTGCACTTTTTCAGGGCTTGAATTAGCCCCCAAAAGCAGAGAAAAGCTAATTGGCGCTCTCAGCTGCATGCACAAAGGTCCCAAATGCATTCAATCCCTCTGGGACCATCCCAAAAAAATTCCTTTTGTGCAAAAGCACAAAGAAGGCGCGATATGTGCGATCCTTAGGGAAAAAACCCCATTTTGGGCCTTCCCAGAGGCTAAAAAAGGTGTTGTTAACTACGCAAGGCTGCGCAAGTCTGCGCACTGGCCCAATAATAATGCAAATCCCTCGGGGCTATCAGAAAAAAAAGTTTATTGTGTAGAAAGGCGCGATATGTGCGATCCTTAGGGAAAAAACCCCATTTTGGGCCTTCCCAGAGGCTGAAAAAGGTGCTGTTAACTACGCAAGGCTGCGCAAGGCTGCGCACTGGCCCAATAATAATGCAAATCCCTCGGGGCTATCAGGAAAAAAAGTTTATTGTGTAGAAAGTCTGCGATTTTGTCGATAAGGTGGGAATTTCTGTTTTGAGAGGGGTGGGGTGGGTCCCTCAAAAAAGTGCTGGTTTTGGTGCAACGGCCCCCGCACAAAAGCACCCCAGATCCCGTTGCGGCACCAAAAAACATTCCATTTGGCACTATTTTTATCGAATTTGGCGATACTAAAAAGTGCTGCACTTTTTCAGGGCTTGAATTAGCCCCCAAAAGCAGAGAAAAGCTAATTGGCGCTCTCAGCTGCATGCACAAAGGTCCCAAATGCATTCAATCCCTCTGGGACCATCCCAAAAAAATTCCTTTTGTGCAAAAGCACAAAGAAGGCGCGATATGTGCGATCCTTAGGGAAAAAACCCCATTTTGGGCCTTCCCAGAGGCTAAAAAAGGTGTTGTTAACTACGCAAGGCTGCGCAAGTCTGCGCACTGGCCCAATAATAATGCAAATCCCTCGGGGCTATCAGAAAAAAAAGTTTATTGTGTAGAAAGGCGCGATATGTGCGATCCTTAGGGAAAAAACCCCATTTTGGGCCTTCCCAGAGGCTGAAAAAGGTGCTGTTAACTACGCAAGGCTGCGCAAGGCTGCGCACTGGCCCAATAATAATGCAAATCCCTCGGGGCTATCAGGAAAAAAAGTTTATTGTGTAGAAAGTCTGCGATTTTGTCGATAAGGTGGGAATTTCTGTTTTGAGAGGGGTGGGGTGGGTCCCTCAAAAAAGTGCTGGTTTTGGTGCAACGGCCCCCGCACAAAAGCACCCCAGATCCCGTTGCGGCACCAAAAAACATTCCATTTGGCACTATTTTTATCGAATTTGGCGATACTAAAAAGTGCTGCACTTTTTCAGGGCTTGAATTAGCCCCCAAAAGCAGAGAAAAGCTAATTGGCGCTCTCAGCTGCATGCACAAAGGTCCCAAATGCATTCAATCCCTCTGGGACCATCCCAAAAAAATTCCTTTTGTGCAAAAGCACAAAGAAGGCGCGATATGTGCGATCCTTAGGGAAAAAACCCCATTTTGGGCCTTCCCAGAGGCTAAAAAAGGTGTTGTTAACTACGCAAGGCTGCGCAAGTCTGCGCACTGGCCCAATAATAATGCAAATCCCTCGGGGCTATCAGAAAAAAAAGTTTATTGTGTAGAAAGGCGCGATATGTGCGATCCTTAGGGAAAAAACCCCATTTTGGGCCTTCCCAGAGGCTGAAAAAGGTGCTGTTAACTACGCAAGGCTGCGCAAGGCTGCGCACTGGCCCAATAATAATGCAAATCCCTCGGGGCTATCAGGAAAAAAAGTTTATTGTGTAGAAAGTCTGCGATTTTGTCGATAAGGTGGGAATTTCTGTTTTGAGAGGGGTGGGGTGGGTCCCTCAAAAAAGTGCTGGTTTTGGTGCAACGGCCCCCGCACAAAAGCACCCCAGATCCCGTTGCGGCACCAAAAAACATTCCATTTGGCACTATTTTTATCGAATTTGGCGATACTAAAAAGTGCTGCACTTTTTCAGGGCTTGAATTAGCCCCCAAAAGCAGAGAAAAGCTAATTGGCGCTCTCAGCTGCATGCACAAAGGTCCCAAATGCATTCAATCCCTCTGGGACCATCCCAAAAAAATTCCTTTTGTGCAAAAGCACAAAGAAGGCGCGATATGTGCGATCCTTAGGGAAAAAACCCCATTTTGGGCCTTCCCAGAGGCTAAAAAAGGTGTTGTTAACTACGCAAGGCTGCGCAAGTCTGCGCACTGGCCCAATAATAATGCAAATCCCTCGGGGCTATCAGAAAAAAAAGTTTATTGTGTAGAAAGGCGCGATATGTGCGATCCTTAGGGAAAAAACCCCATTTTGGGCCTTCCCAGAGGCTGAAAAAGGTGCTGTTAACTACGCAAGGCTGCGCAAGGCTGCGCACTGGCCCAATAATAATGCAAATCCCTCGGGGCTATCAGGAAAAAAAGTTTATTGTGTAGAAAGTCTGCGATTTTGTCGATAAGGTGGGAATTTCTGTTTTGAGAGGGGTGGGGTGGGTCCCTCAAAAAAGTGCTGGTTTTGGTGCAACGGCCCCCGCACAAAAGCACCCCAGATCCCGTTGCGGCACCAAAAAACATTCCATTTGGCACTATTTTTATCGAATTTGGCGATACTAAAAAGTGCTGCACTTTTTCAGGGCTTGAATTAGCCCCCAAAAGCAGAGAAAAGCTAATTGGCGCTCTCAGCTGCATGCACAAAGGTCCCAAATGCATTCAATCCCTCTGGGACCATCCCAAAAAAATTCCTTTTGTGCAAAAGCACAAAGAAGGCGCGATATGTGCGATCCTTAGGGAAAAAACCCCATTTTGGGCCTTCCCAGAGGCTAAAAAAGGTGTTGTTAACTACGCAAGGCTGCGCAAGTCTGCGCACTGGCCCAATAATAATGCAAATCCCTCGGGGCTATCAGAAAAAAAAGTTTATTGTGTAGAAAGGCGCGATATGTGCGATCCTTAGGGAAAAAACCCCATTTTGGGCCTTCCCAGAGGCTGAAAAAGGTGCTGTTAACTACGCAAGGCTGCGCAAGGCTGCGCACTGGCCCAATAATAATGCAAATCCCTCGGGGCTATCAGGAAAAAAAGTTTATTGTGTAGAAAGTCTGCGATTTTGTCGATAAGGTGGGAATTTCTGTTTTGAGAGGGGTGGGGTGGGTCCCTCAAAAAAGTGCTGGTTTTGGTGCAACGGCCCCCGCACAAAAGCACCCCAGATCCCGTTGCGGCACCAAAAAACATTCCATTTGGCACTATTTTTATCGAATTTGGCGATACTAAAAAGTGCTGCACTTTTTCAGGGCTTGAATTAGCCCCCAAAAGCAGAGAAAAGCTAATTGGCGCTCTCAGCTGCATGCACAAAGGTCCCAAATGCATTCAATCCCTCTGGGACCATCCCAAAAAAATTCCTTTTGTGCAAAAGCACAAAGAAGGCGCGATATGTGCGATCCTTAGGGAAAAAACCCCATTTTGGGCCTTCCCAGAGGCTAAAAAAGGTGTTGTTAACTACGCAAGGCTGCGCAAGTCTGCGCACTGGCCCAATAATAATGCAAATCCCTCGGGGCTATCAGAAAAAAAAGTTTATTGTGTAGAAAGGCGCGATATGTGCGATCCTTAGGGAAAAAACCCCATTTTGGGCCTTCCCAGAGGCTGAAAAAGGTGCTGTTAACTACGCAAGGCTGCGCAAGGCTGCGCACTGGCCCAATAATAATGCAAATCCCTCGGGGCTATCAGGAAAAAAAGTTTATTGTGTAGAAAGTCTGCGATTTTGTCGATAAGGTGGGAATTTCTGTTTTGAGAGGGGTGGGGTGGGTCCCTCAAAAAAGTGCTGGTTTTGGTGCAACGGCCCCCGCACAAAAGCACCCCAGATCCCGTTGCGGCACCAAAAAACATTCCATTTGGCACTATTTTTATCGAATTTGGCGATACTAAAAAGTGCTGCACTTTTTCAGGGCTTGAATTAGCCCCCAAAAGCAGAGAAAAGCTAATTGGCGCTCTCAGCTGCATGCACAAAGGTCCCAAATGCATTCAATCCCTCTGGGACCATCCCAAAAAAATTCCTTTTGTGCAAAAATACGACTCCTTCGGTTCCATTCGCTCCTCAGCGAAGTAACAAGTTAGTCACGCAGCATCGATCGATCTATTTATTAACCGGTTATTTCTCCTCGCAGAGGGATAAAAAATGTGTATTCTATAGAAGTTTAGCAGCCTAAAACGCTGAAACGGTAGCCGTTTTTCGATTTATCCTGTGCATTCTTTTGAGCTATATCGCATTGCATTATGGGATAGCTTTTCAAATTTTGTGCGGGGGACGCCATACCACCGGTTTATTCGAAAATGTTATAAGTCTAAAAGCACCTCTTCATTTCCAAACTTTGACCACTGCACGGTTTGGCAAATGAGCCACAACGCACGTTGGTACCATTTTTAGAGTGACACCGATTGAAGAGAAGAGGTGATAATAGACTTCCGTCTGGCTCGGCTTGCCTCCGACTGTAAACTGTGAACACGAGCGCTGAAAAAGCACTATTTATCAGTCGAAAAACAAAACATGCCTCGCTTCTTTGAGGGATGCTAGTGATTTGCAGATTTCCAGGCTTAACGATGCCCTTCCATCACCAGACGGCCACAAATATTTCGAAGAAGAAGAAAAAGAAGAAAGTAAGTGAAGCTTCCAATACGTTCGCTTCACTTGCCTGCTCCTTCGAAATCGCAGGCTCTGGTTCAGGGAGCGCGGGGCGTCGTGGGAAGGATGCAAAACGCGGACGCCTGCCTGATCTTGCATTGAAAATGGCGGACGTTACCCTATGCACGAGATGACAACCCGTTTAATCATAGTTTTCGAGCGGTCCACGTCGCGTTTCTACAAAGAAAGGACCGTGTCCACACGTATTTGGTAAGGGAAAGATTTCTTTCTACAAAGAGGAGGAGGGCCTAGGCCATCACTTTCGTATAGTGCACGGCAAGCCAAAAACCAACAAAGAACTCCGCGAAGCCAAAATCCTTTTGAAATTCCTCCACGGTAAGGAAACACTTAAGTGCGTTAAGAAATTTTCCGATATGCGGAGACTCAGCCAAGTAATCAATTCCTCTTACTAACAACTGTAAAGTAAATCTCAATTATATTTATAGTTGTTAGGACTTTTTTTTTCTTTGTGCATATTGTTCACTTTTTTAATACATTAAGGCTTATTTTACTTGAGTATGTGACCAAATAACGTACACCTTTATCTGCCAGTAGTGGTCAGGCAACGAGGGATAGAAAGCAATGAGTAATTCGAAGAACAATGAATATTGTTCATGATAACTGAATTCATTAAGAATTCTAGGAGGAATTATTTTTGATAACAGTTATAATATCTCTTTCGATTACAAAACAAGAGTAACAGCTGTTTACAAGAATTAGAAAAATTTCTTAGGTCTTTGAGCTGTTTTTTAAAGACAAAAATATTATTTTCAGTACAAATATTTTAAGGCAGAGAAAATTCCCTTATCATCAGGTAACTTTACGTTTCAGGAAATGTGGAGCTAAGGAAATTCCCACCATTGCTGAAACTGCCACTGAAGCTGCTAAAGTATATGGAATGTATCTGTGCCATACAGACATACTTAACGCTTACAGTTCTGGTTAGGATGCTGAAATATAATAACAGTCCAGAGCAATGACATAGAAGTAGAATTTTATTAAAAAAAGCTTGGTACAGCTGCACTGAAGCAAATGTATTTAAGATTGTTTTGGAATCCCACTTTGTGAAAGGGATAAGTTATTTCTTATAGATATAAATATATCTGAGTGGTTTTAGAACAACATATCTGACACAACACTACGACAGAGCAACATGAGCGCCTGTGCGACTCTCTCCCCACCACTCCCCCGCAGTTCCGCAGAGACCTCAGAGCAGCACCGACCCTCCCTGGGTAAGCCAACCCTTCACTCGAGGGTGTCTGTCTAGCTAGATAAAGCTCTGTTCACAGAGTCAAGCGATAAGTTTGCCCTAAACAGCCAGTTCACACTTCTCTTTCAGATCTTTCGCACAGCACATATATATATATATATTTATGTACACTGCAGATCAACACAAGTGAAATTTGTGATTTTCCAGGTGAGATAGCAGTTGCGTAGAAGGGTGAACAAATTTAATTTTTTTTTACTGCTACTCAAGTTGTGAGCATTCACTGCAAAGATCACAAATTTCACTCTAAAATATACCACCCATGTAATCACACAACAGAGTTCAAGGATTTCAATTCAATACAGTTGAACCTCTCCTTACAGACATCACTCTACAAATAGTTCTTGGTCCCAAAATTGTTGCAACCTCTATAATGTGAACACCTCCACAGCACAGCTAGAAACTTGGGGCTGAGTATCAGGCTTTTTAACACCACTCCCAAAAAGCATATTAACAGCAGTGGTTATGATGCCTGCCAACACTGTGCAGTTTTTTGCAATTGGAATGCTACAGTATATATAGCAGTTTTGAGTGGAGGCTCATGGGGGGAGGGGAGGGGGAAATCAGATTTCTATCCCATATTGAAGAGATTGCCATCCCCCAAAAGTCTTGTCTTAACTTCCTATTACATGTTTTCTTGTATGCCTTAATTAACAACATTTAAACTTGATATAATGATGCTAGGCCTTCCAAGGGCATTTGGATGGCATACTGGTCAATCTTTCCCTAGGGAAGTCAAACATAATGACAAGTGTAGAGTCTTTCATTTAATAGTAAGGTTGTATTGTAAGTCATCTCCACTAGACATGTTAAATGATTTTCTTTTTCAAGGGGCTGTGCATATTTTAGCTCCACTGCAGGCCTTTTAATTATTATAATAAATTCTTTACAAGTTGATGCACTTAATCTCCTTTAAATTAAAGTACTGGTAACCAAAATGATGACTTTTATTTTTTTTTACTCAACAGCTTTTCCTAGCTGTAGATGCCACTCCACTCCATAAAGTAATCCCAATTACATCGTGCCAGATGCTAGATGACAAATTGTGTCTGGTGACCCTGTTTAAGACACCTTGACAAATGTTTTTGGATATGATTCCTTTTGTGATGGTCAGAAAGAATGGCAATGATGCAGCAATGTAATGCCAAAAGGACAAGGAGACTCTGCGTTTTGACATTCCTGCCAAACTTTCTTAAGGTGTTACTGTTGTAGGAACTCCATTGCTAGCTTTAATGGAGGACCAAGTGAAAAGGCTTAGGGGACAGGGATTAAATGTTTGTTTCATCAATTTTAAAATGAACAATGAAGAAAAAGAAGTAGTCATCTGGTCCATTGCTTCTCTCAAGAGGATTGCCCCTATCAGTTTTTCAGAACCACACCAGAGCAGCTACAGTATGTACTTCAAAGATGAAGGAACTTGTGAGCACCATGAAGGAAAATGGCAACTTGACCTGAATAATTGTGGACGAAGCTCACTGTGTGGACATTTATGGGAGTGATTTTCGCCCCACTTATTCAGAATTACATTCCTTCAAGGAAATTGGACTCTAAGTTGTAAAACAGCTACTGAGAGGAGAGTCACAACTATCATTGAAAGGCTAAAACTCAAAAACCAAAGATCATTAAAATGACATTGGACAGACCTTACCTGAGGTATGAAGTGTTTGACAAAAAGGAGTCCAAATCAATGAAATAATGAAGCTAGTAGCTGAAGATTTTCCTGGACGATGTGGCATATCATATACTGCTTTTCAACTCGTGATGTACACGACATGGCTTATTTCCTAAAGCAAAGAGGAAATAAAGCCGTATACTATTATGGACAGCTTGATCTGTATGAAAAAGAGAGAAATGCATCAACATGGCAAGAAGGAGGAGCAGAAGTTATGTGTGCGACCAATGCCTTTGGCATGGGCATTCATAAAAACAATGTATGCTTTGTCATGTACCATTCCATTCTCAAGTCCATGGAAGACTACCTTCAAGAGGCAGGGAGAGCTGGGAGAGATGGTAACATTGCACGCTGCATCTTCTTTTTCCATTTCGGAGAGTCAAAAAACTAAAAAACATCACTGAAATTGAAGACACTCATCATAAGGAGGATGCAAAAAAAGCGTCTTGCTGACAACAAAATATTGTATTATCCACAAGTGCAGAAAAAAGTAGAGTACTTCAGTGATGGTGCAGACACAGAATCCTGTGGGGCATCATGTGATTTTTGTCTACAGGGAGCAGTGGCAGGGGTACCTAAGGACATGACTGTATCAGCTGTTGACATTGTGAACTGCATTAATGAAATGATTCAGCTACAAGCAAAGGTGTCATATTTATTGAAGCTAACACTTAGAGGTCATGAAACAAAAGAGGCTGTCTCAAAAGGAATGCATGCCATTCAGCACTTTGGAAAAAGGAAAGGAGTATTACAAAATGACAAACATGCTACAAGTTTCATGGACAATTTAATTGTAAGAGCGTTTCTCGAAGAGAATCTTTGGTCACCTTTGGATCAAAGCTCAGTGCCATGTATTACTCCATGGGAGGATTGTATATATCTTTTGGATGGTACCTTCACATTTATAATTCCGGTCGTGTTCTTCCATTTCCATTGCTTGTGCCATTTCAATTGGTGATGGCATACTGGAAAATAAATGGCCAGAAATACTTGCAACATTATTTTACCAGTAGTTTGCACATGTCCTTCTTCTTTGTTAAAACTAAAAGTCAGAGTAAGTGGGGTAGTGCCTCATCCTTCCTGTGCATTAACATTCACACCAACTGACAGCAAGGGCTTTGTCAACGCCATACATTCTCCCAAGTTTCCCTCTGATTATTCAGTTCAGTGATAACATTGTCTAATCGGCCACTCCCGTGTGACTGCATGGAATTCGTGACTCTAGAATTTATTTTGTCATAGACCTTCAGAAACTTTCCATCCTCACTCTGAAACAGCTTAATAATTGTCTTCACAAATTTCTGGTTCCCTGTGAGAATTGCTGTCCTCCAAGTTTTTTTCCATTAAACGAAGCTGGCGTTCAAGACTTGACATGCAATCCCTGTGATTAAACAGCATCAGCATGAATCTAAAATGCTTCCTTGCCCCAGCTATGATGGTGACATTTAAAAAATAAAATAAAATTACATATGCAAAGGGCTGTCAGGTACTTTTATTTCCTCGAGGGATCTTGTTTCTCAAATAATACAAAAACGCAGACAAATTGTTCACCCTTAAATGGCACTTACTTGTTTACTTAGACCTGAAATCATAGAAATATGATATAAATGCGTAAAATCTGTTTTAGAAGCAAACTTTTTAGCTAATAATTCAGTTTTGATACCAGTTTCAAATGAAATATGCTTTCTTGTGATGCTGAGCAGTAAATATTATTGTTGTTTTAGCAAAATTCTCACTCTTGAATTTTTGCTTTTAGTTATTTATTTTTTGGAGTGGTTTTTGCATGAAGTTGCCACTATTGAGTACTTCAGTAATCACAACACGTAACGTTATATTAAAACGCTACTGACCTACGAAAAGATCTTCTGCTTTAACTTCCTTTTTGCACCCCTGTGGTTCTTATAAGGCATGCATTTTTGTCATGGAACAGATCTTCAAACCAATGCAGCTGATCTGCCAGGGAAGTTCCACATTTTTGACCCACTGTCTTGAAGAGTCTTTGATGTCGTTTATTCCCTCTGTACAAGTTTATGTTGTCTAGCAGCAAAATTACAGGCTTGTCGTCTGTTGTTGGGAAGGTGCTGACGCCGTTTCTCGAGGTATGCCATTTTGTGTACAAATATATATATATATGATGAGGATAAATTGAACAAAGACACAGCTGTATTGATGGTACATATGGGGCATAGTCATGTAATGAGCAGAAGCTAATGGTATAAACAACAAACAAAAAAAAACAGGTTTGGAAGGGAGGTAAACTAGGTGACCAAGGTGTTTATATGCAAGGAAACAAACAAACTTAAGAATCATAGAATTATAGGAGGAAACAAACGAGTTAATGTGTTTAGGGTTCTTATCAGTTCTGATGGTAGCAATTCAATTGATGAAATCATCCATTGCTCAAAATTGTAAAGTGAACTCTGTCTAAACCAGACAAATTCGTGACCAGCTCCCACTGTCCACCTTGGAGAGGTGTTCACCTTAGAGAGAGTTTGGGTACAGAGGAGCACGTTAAATTCGGGCAGAACCAGCCAATAATTGATGTCTGCCTTAGAAAGGTCTCTGCCTTACAGGGATATCTGTCTTAAGAGAGTTGTATTAATAAAAAATATATAATTGTTCAAAAGTTAGAGTAGAGTGGTTCATCAAACAAAACATAATACACAATAATACATAATATCATAATAATAATAATAATAATAATAATAATATAGTAGCATAACATAATATCATAAATATTATTACCACTTACAAAGTATCCCATTGTACACTCAGACTAAGTTTGGACAACATGTTGATCATCTGTTTTCCAGCACCAAATGAAATACGTAGAATTCCAAACAAGAACGCAAAGTCATTAACAGCTCTTGAATTTCTGATATTCAAGAGAACAGCCAAAAATTGACTGGTACATAACTTCTTGTAATGTTCTGTCTTGATTGCATTTCAGTTGGTATTATCTGTGACAACAAGACTTTCAATGGCAGATACAATGAGTGGGCATTGTTCCTGCCTGAATATGTTCTAAAAACCTTTTGAATACGTCGTCAGGTAGGACTGTATCAGTTGTGAATTTTCCAATCCTGTATCCGATGTTTGCACATTCCTCGAGTCTTTTAACCTCTGAGTCAATAATTTGTTTTTGCTCCAATGTCTGTAGGCCTTCTCCTTGTGCTTGAAGGTTGGTAATCTCATTTTCATAGATTGTTGTCAGAGCCTTGACATACTTATCTCTGTTTTGCCTTTCGGTCTTATACTTTACTACAAGTTGCAATAAGATGTCGTTAGCTTGTTCTTCCAATGCTGTCATTAGGGCAGACAAGATTTCTTCCATTCTCCACAACTAATCTTTGATTTGTTGTCACATACCATTAACATGTTCATAATTGACTGTTACATTGACTGCGCTTTCCTCTCCACCATATAAATGTGTTAGCGAAGATTCCAGGCAAATATTGGTGTATGCAAAACTTCAATTGGTTAAGAAAAGTTACGGTATTTAAGAAAAGTATTAAATAGATTACCAGCTACAAGAGCGGTAGGTTTTCGCTCCAATTGTTGTAAACTTAATTTTGATTGAAGCTAAAAAAAATCCAATTCTCCCCCCCTTTCTGCGGACTCTTTTAATACTTGCTGATGGAAATGCTTCCTTCACTGTTCTTGTACAAAGACTTTTCTCTTCCTGGTCAAGATTTAAGTACTGCAAAACTACTATCTGCCAGTCTTGTTGTCCAGGGCACTCGTAGAAACCTTCGAGGTGCTTGGATTTCGTGCATTCAGCTCCTGACAATCTATACCCTGCAATTTGAAGTAAAAAGCTTCAAATCACTTTGTTCCTATAGTCCATTGCTTGCCAATTAATAACGAATTCTGAAGAAAGTTGGGAAGGAAAGTAGAGTATCAGGAAACTCAAGAAAGCCATCATGGGTCGTCTTCAGTGTACTGCAAACTTCTCAGAGATAAGTCGGTACAATTTAAAGTAACACATGGGAACTAATAGAGTTCAGTTTAAAGTGTGGTTCCAGGAAATACCCACACTCCCTCAAGGAAGGTCGTTCGAAATTCCAGGGGGTAGGGGGAGGGTCTTTAAAACTAATATTTTTATTAAAAGAAAGTATGGTGGTAAACTGAAATATCCATAGGGGTGGGGGTGTAAACCAAAAAGCCTTCCGTGGGGTAGGTATGAATAATTATTTTCACAATGTTTTCCATAACTTGCTTACGATTTAAAAATACTATTTACAAGGCTAAAAAGGGTTAAAAAAGGAAAAAACGAACGTTTTCGACCAATTAGAAAGTCATCTTCAGGGTGAAGATGAAAAGCCTCGGGGTATTTTTACCCTTTTTAGCCTTGTGAGTAGTATTTTTAAACACAATATTCTTGCTTACGTTTTGGCACGATGACTTTCATCTCTGTTTTTGGGCAATGGGCCCTTTGCATAACTGTGTCACGTGACCTTGTCAATCATAAAAAATGGCAATAGTACGAAATAGATATCAGAAATGGAAAGAGCATAATGAAATCAGTAAGATTTTCACTTTTGAGGTCACTGACGTGAAAGTGCGTCATTTTATGAAAAAAAATCGCTACACGTAACTTGCCTTGCCAATACAATGGGGAGACTAAACGACATCTTCACGAACGCTTTGGCGAACATCGTCGTTCCGTCCAAAATCATCAACAGCTTGCTAACCCAACCCCTGTTTCGGAACATTTCAACTTAACCGGGCACTCCGTCAACGACATCCGTCTCATTCCCTTGGAACTAATACATACTAACCGCGACTCCGTAAGAAAAGCACATGAGGCACACTTAATTGACAAGGCCAAGACACTTGAGCCGCAAGGATTAAACAGACGTGATGAGCTACATTAATGACACTTCTTGTTCAACTACCAACCTATTATATTCATTTATTTTAAATTTTAAACTTTTATGTTAACGGTCCTGTAACGTATTTACTCATTCTACTTTTGTAGCCCCTGAAGAAGGTTTGTTTTGCAAACCGAAATATCGGGCAATTTTTTGTTTCATACATTTTTTTTGCTTTACGTATTTCAGCTTCTGTGTCTTCGTTTCTTTAACTGCCGTAAGGATCAGTCGTTCCGTATATTTTTTTACTTCAAATGTTTTACTGATCCAGGTCTACTTAAGATCCGGCAACTCTCAACGCCTTGTCGCTGTGGTCTTTCCAGTTTATAAACTTAAAAAAAAAAATTACCGACTTATAGGGAAAAAAGCTGCTGGATTGCAAGCTTTGCCACCCGGCATACAAATCTTTTATAATTTTCAAACTTTCAAACTGTCCTAGTGGCCTCAAAATTGGAAATCCTACTAATTTCACGACGCCCTTTCCATTTTTTTCAGCCATCAATTTCGAACCACGACCATTTATTATGATTGACAAGGTCATGTGACACGGTTACGCAAAGAGCCTATTTTTGTTGCACAATAATGAATGTTATTGATATTTTGGTTGAAAATCAGTGGCAATATTTAATGAAAGGCTTGTGAAATTAACAAGATGGCATGGCATGTCTAGGGCCAGTTAAACAAATATCTGGGATTTTTCCCTCCCTCCCCTTCTCTCCCTCACCCGCTCCCTTATTTTGGGGCTGCATCATGCGCTTCAAGCTTTGCATGCCTTTCATATTCCTGGAAAAGAAATGACTTAGTTGCAACACTGGTATTAAATGTGCACTTGTTATCAGTGACAAGTCTTATCCAGTGGTTATCAAATACAGATATATTCTCTACACAACAGATTAATATGACAAAATAATTGTCATGAAAACACAACACCATGAACGTGTTAACACAATACATGCTGTGATATCTTTACGAAATAAACGGATTTAACACTCGGATCTAACCAACACAACTTTTATTGCACGTGCTTTTTCCACACACTTCCCATAGTACCCTTTGCACAAAAATGTACGTCACAGACACTACAATCTCTCCCCTTTTAAAATAAAAATGACCATTGTCCATTTCTCAAATTGTAACCGGGCACGAAGGAATCCACACGTTTCAAAACACAAAGCTCCGACTTAATCAAAGAACAATAATACTAAACTTATCTCCAAGTTCAAATCAAATAACTGTCACAATGACACAAATGTTTAAATAACCCTCTATGTGTTCCTTGCAAATGAGTGTTAATCACGTTCAAAGTCTTTTAGAAGCTCCGGTTGCCGATCACGCCTAGGTCTCAATGAATAGCGGTGACCTGAAGGTTTCTGCTCTTCTGCATGACTGGCTTCTGATACTCCTGGTGATGTCTCTCCGTCACTGTTGGCCTTTGTTCTTTGGGGTTTATCCTCCTCGTACCTCTGCAGATAGGTAATGTACCGCCTGTAGCGTGCACCAGCAGGGGATTTAATTTCCACATGGCCACCATGCTTGTTCACAGCCTCGTATGGGGTAGCTTCGAATGATGGTGATAGCTTGTTTGACTTAAGTTGCTGAAGAAGAACTTTGTCTCCATCCTTAAGGTTTGAATTCCAAGCACCACGTAAATTATCGGCATAATCTTTTCTTTTCTGCTTTCCTTTGCGATCTCTGTTCAGAAATTCAGTGTCACTACTAACTGGACGTAAATCTTTTAAACCGGGGAGCTTTGCACGAATCTCTCTTCCAAATAACAGTTTGGCAGGGCTTACCCCTGTTGTCGTGTGTGCTGCGCTTCTATAAGCTAGCAAAAATTTAGGAAGTTCCTTTTTGCAATCTCGTCCTTCCACATGTGCAACTCGCATTGCCTTCAACAGGCTTCAAATCTGCCTCTCAACTTCGCCGTTCACTTGGGGCCATAATGGGGTTGATGTTCTATGTTCAATATTGTTCTCTTTGAGGTAAGTTTCAAATTCGTCTGACAAAAATTGCGCACCGTTGTCAGTTTTTATTGACAGAGGAAATCCGTGAGTAGCAAACATCGTTTCCAGACAACTGATCATCTTGCTAGATGTCACTGACTTTGTAACAGCTACTTCGAAGAATCGGCTATAGTAGTCAACGACCACTAGTTAATCACCTGTTGGAAGGGTCCCATCAAATCTGCTGCCAGGTCTTGCCATGGCTGAGTGGGTAATTCTGTTCTCAATTGGTTCTAGTGGAAACGACTTGCCGACTAGCTGGCACCCATGACAAGTTTTCCATCACTTTTCAACTTGCTGGTCTATCTCGGGCCACCACACCTTAGTGTGAAGTTTGTTTTTACTATGCCCTGATGGCCTTCGTGCGCAAGATCCAAAACTTGCTTGCGGAGTTTCTTTGTAATTACCAATACCAGCTTTCCTAACACCGACAACTCACTTCTTACAGCTCTGTAAACTGGTTCCGCAGCAGTCCAGTCATTGGTTTGAACACACTTTCGTAACATGGCAATTTCCTCGTCTTCAGCTGATGCCTCTTCGATTTCTTGGATTGATAATGCTGAGGGCCACATTCTCTGCAACGTATCTAATGTATTCTTCTGCAACATGCTCGTCTTCAGTCGGCCTTTCTTGGGTTAAGCGCGAGAAAGCATCAGCTACATTCTGTGGGCCTGGACGACACTTGACTGAAAACTCATAGGGTTGAAGTCCCAAAACCTGCCGATCAATTCTTGCAGATGGGCGTGATTTACTCGAATAAATCACCTCCAACGGTTTGTGGTCAATTTCTAGCTCAAAATGTTTCCCGTAGAGGTATGCACGAAATCTTTCGCACGCCCAAACAACAGCCAGTGCTTCCTTGCGAATATCTTTCGACTTCTGTAAGGCTTTGGCTTGCATAATAAACTGGTCTGAAGATGCCATCATGCTCTTAAGTAAGTATGCCACCCAATCGTACTGGACTAGCGTCATTACTTGCTCTCGTCTTAGCATCTTTGTCATAATATGCCAATGTTTCAGCACTTGCCAGCGCTTTCTTGGGAGCCTCAAATGCTTCTCTCTGCTCTTTAGCCCACCTGAATGGAACACCTACTCGTGTCAGTCGTCGAAGCGGTTCCGCGAGGGTGGCCAGGTTTGGGATGAACTTTGCGCTAAAATTCACTAGACCCATAAAACTTCTCACTTCGGCTACGGTTTTCGGTTCTCTTGCATTAACTACTGCTTCAACTTTGGATTCTGTAGGGCCGATACCACGCGTAGACAACCGGTATCCCATAAACTCTAGCCGTGGCATCTTGAATTTGCACTTTTCAAGATTCAACGTTAAACCTCTTTCTTGCAATCTTTCTAACAGCTTTTCAAGCCTCTCGTCATGTTCTTGATCATCTTTAGTATGAAGGATAATATCATCGGAGATGTTGCGCACTCCTTGACATCCGTGCAGGGCTTGCTGAATAGCATGTGGTAAATTTTAGGAGCGCGTGTTATTCCAGACATCAGTCTGTTGTAACGGTAAAGTCCAGCATGTGTTGTGAACGTTGTGATACCACGAGACTCTTCACTAATTTCTAATTGAAATTCCAATTGTCCTGGAGAACCTCATCCACCGTTGGAATGGGATGTCTTTCTCTAACAATTGCGTCATTTGCCTTGCGCACATAGACGCATAAACGAATCTCTCCAGAAGGTTTGGGTACTACTGTTGGGCTGACCCACGGTGTTGGCCCTTGCACCTTCTCAATGATGTCCATCTGCTCAAGTTCTCGCAACTTCCGCTCAACTTTCTCTCTCAGGCTAAATGGCACTCGCCTAGTGTGCTGCGCCACTGGGTTGACTTCAGTGTTCACATGAATCTTTACTTGATAATCAGTCATTTTGCCAACTCCCTCAAAGCACGCTTTGTATTTATCAACAATGTTTTGGGTACTTACAGCATTGATCTGTGAACCCAATCTGAGTACTTGTAACTCTGTGGCTGTCTTTCTACCCATTATTGCCCTACCCTCCTTGCAAATGACAATAAATTCCGCTGTAGTTTCCTTTCCAGCTGCACTAACAGTCGCCTGAAACTTTCCGAGGGTGTTCAGTGGTTCTGATGTCCCATAAGGATACAAGGTCTGAGTAATCTTCTCTGACTTGCATTTTATCCCTTTTTGCTTTAATTCCTCCCACATCCGTCTGTCAACTATGTTACAAGAAGACCCAGAATCGATGAGAACTCCTTTAACAACCACACCACCAACTTGTAAATCAACAGTCTCGGACCGATTCTCCTCGCAAGATTTAGTGAGTCCCACAGTAAAGGCATACTCTTCAGCACCTTCATCTTCTCCCACACAGTTTACTCTACGCTCCCCCCCCCCCCCACTTTTCTGTGTACAATTCTTCTGCTCTTGTTTACACCTTGACGTTTTTCAAACTGAGGCAAAATGTCCTGTCATGTGACATTTCTTACAAGTTTGAGATCTTGCGGGACAGTTCTGGTCACGTGCAAAATGTCCACTTCGTCCACACCGATAACACTTATCTTGACCGTTCCTTGCAGTATTCCTCAACTTGTTGTTGATCCTGATCGCGTTAAAAGTCACGCTAGCGTTGCCTTCGATTTGCTTGGTTT
Organism: Siderastrea siderea; assembly: GCA_964030785.1. NCBI lineage: Eukaryota > Metazoa > Cnidaria > Anthozoa > Scleractinia > Rhizangiidae > Siderastrea > Siderastrea siderea. The sequence continues at coordinate 31,078 of CAXIQD010000048.1, forward strand.
GTGCCTGGGACGCCTTGAGAGATCGAGCGATGCGTTGCGTTTCTGCCAGGGTTAACTCTTGCCCTTTCGCTAGAAGCTTCCGCCGAAGCTCTGTGGACTTGCATTTGTCAATAACTTGATCACGTATTTGCTCATTTTTTGTGGTACCAAATTCGCAATTTACAGCCGGATTACTAAGCCTTACCACAAACTGATCAACCGTTTCGTGGTCCTCTTGCTTCATCTGTCGGAAAACGTGACGCTTGTACGGTACATTCACTTGTGGTAGAAAGTCTGCATCGAGCATTCGTAACGCCCCTAAGTATTCGTTATCGGTTCCTCCTCCAGGTGCGCCAGGATCAGTTAGTGTCTCAAATATGTCCTGAACGTCCATATCCGCCCAATGCAAAAGTAATGCTTTCTTCCGGGCAACTGCTGTAATTATACGACCATCGACAGAAAATTGAAAAACTTTTTTTCACCTCCGCAATCTTGGTCCCACACTCATGCTGTCTCCTCGACATTCAATGCTATTCCACAGGGTTCGTCGTTTGTCGCCATATCTTTCCTCCAAACGCTTCACAATACTTTTTTCGTCGCCGATTGTGAAATGAACGGATTGAACACTCGGATCTAACCAACACAACTTTTATTCCATCTAACCAACACAACTTTTATTCCATCTAACCAACACAACTTTTATTGCACGTGCTCTTTCCACACACTTCCCATAGTACCCTTTGCGCAAAAATGTACGTCACAGACACTACACTTGCGTCACTGAAGGGATTTTGGCAGCTATTCAGCACATAATTTACTTCATATATAACCTTTCCTGCCTCGTCCCCAGACGCCGGTTTAGCGCGGGCACACAGAGAGCGCGGGGCGTCTTGGGAAGGATGCAAAACGCGTAACGGCGTCACCGTCTGCAGTGCACCTATCCCATAACGCCACGTGTTCCGTGTTTAAGCTGGTGTTCCTTTCTCAAAAATAGACACATGGCCCCTCAGCTCCCCCCCCCCCTCCTAAAAAGGAAAACAGCAGACAAACGCTATGTTTAGAATGGTCCTTCATGTGCTGTGTACTTGTAGATAGAATACCTGGCACCAGTTGGATAGCGTTATCCACCGGATAAATCACTCTCCAGTGGATGAGTGTTAGGGAAACCAATTGCGTTATCCACTGGATAGTGATTTATCCAGTGGATAGTGCTATCCAATTTTGGAACAACTGGGGCCTGAAGACACGGTTTATTCTAAAAATTGGCTTCTGCTGCACAGTAGGCCACCTTCGGAGATTTTGGAGGAACAGTTTTCATAAAACAGGGGCCCGAGACATTTTAACCTCTCATGCAGAACACAACAATTAACGATAAATTGGTGTGAAATCGATATTCTAAAGGAGGGAACTTTTTATAATTTACTTTGTTAGAAATTAAATTTGTAGCTTAGCGTTTTCAGTTGTGTAACAGAAAGATTACAACTATGACCACACTCGCACCCAATCTCTTTGTAACAGGAATACTGCGCCGCTTTTGACTCTCTCTTGTGCGGTAGTTCCACAGTGCCGCGCGCTATAATGAACCCTGCTGAGTGAATATGATAATGATGACGATGCAACAACAACCGCAAGGACGACGACTTCGCTGCCGCCGCCACGAATGATGACGATGGTGGTGGTGGTGATGGTGGTGACGAAAATGATAATGTTGATGATGATGATGATGATGATGATGATGATGATGATGATGATGATGGCAGTTGTGGTGACAATGACCACGCCAGTAATGTTTACAAAGATATGACAAAGAAACTATAACGCAACAAAAACAAAACAAACAAATAAACTATCAACCCTTTGAGTCCCAAGGTTTAGTATCGCAATTCCTCTAACTGCTATTCTTATGTCCTCTTTATGTAAAAAAAAATCCCTCTTTCCTCACATTTAAAAGTCCATAAGAAGATCGGCTTTTAAAACACCCTGATCTCACTTCTTCAGTCTAGCATTTGAACAGTTGAAACTGACAAATTCATAACATTAGGTCTGGGAATTAAAAGGTTACAGTTGATCCACGTCACTCGTGAACGGAAACTCTAAAATTCTAAACAACGTGACGAGTCACGTTCTCCATAATTGGGCATTCGCCTTCTGTTTTCTGAGATTCAAAGAAGGATTTCGAAAATCGAAAGAAGATACCGAATCTGTCACAGATTTTTCGAAATGTTCAGACCTAGTTATGTTCATGCCTTAGGTCGGAAGAACAGGCCATGTAGGACTCTCCACAAGGAAACGAGAAGACGAATAATTAATCGTTATTTGACCTTAGAGGGACCGACAGCGATCTCCACAGCAGCTCGTGCAACTCCTGGCGCTGTTTATTGTATCATTCGGCATCATGAAATGTTCAGTACATGTGAGGCGTTCCGTCAAGGGGGACGAAGTTATCCCTCTAAACTTCCGGGCGCCGGACGTTCTAGAATCTATTGAATTGTTCGAACTAGCGAAACCTAGGATATATGGATGGGAAAATCGCGAAAGATTGTTGAGCAATAGGTTATGCAATAGACGAAGCACAGGTCACCAAAGCGTAATGCATCTATCAATGTAAACCCCGTGGGAAGGGAGTGCGGGCAAGGGGTGGGGATTTGACCAAGAAGTAAAAATTTTGGTCAATTGCCCAAGGGTGGGGAAGCATACGTTCACCAAATATAGTTAAAAATCCCCACCCAGGGGCAAAATACCAAATAAAAGATGAGCTGTGCTCATACCTTTAATAACTGGTGACTTAAACTTGGTATGAAGCTCACAAACTTGATTTGGCTAAACTACAGAATATAGGGCCACTTACACACATCTTCAAACGAACGGGCTCGTTTGCTCACTACCGAGCCAAACGAGCCACCACATACATCAGGGGCACCCAACGAGAAAATTTTATCAAAATACTTGAAATGTCATTTTCTGCTTTCTCAGATTGTTTCAGAGCCTTTTAAAGGCATATTTGTGTAAGCTAATACAGATTGATCTGTTCGGATTTTTTAGCCGAAAATTTAGGCCGCAGAAAATTTTAGGAAACAGTATCCTACCCACCAAGTTTCCGATCTGCTGATGGCTGTCCGAAAATGCTAGCTGCCCTTATTTTGCACTCTAAACGAGTAGTAATAGGTGAATTAACCAAATACCACCTGATTGTCAGAGGTTTATTTAAGAATTTTAAAGCTCCCACTATAACAATAACAAGCTGCTCGCTTGTTATTGTTATAGTGGGAGCTTTAAAATTCTTAAATAAACCTCTGACAATCAGGAAGTATTTGGTTAATTCACCTATTACTACTTAACCAAAATAAACCGCCCCACCAAAAAATATATTCAATTAAAGGAGGACAAATAAGTGTTATACCCGAGTTGAAATGACAGCACAAAACATAAACCTTGAAGAGTTATTGAAAGAACTAGATCCAGCAACGTTACAAGCTTTAGACCAATTAAATATTTGTGAGTCAAATTTGATGGCAACCGGTTTCAACAACTGTCAGATTACCAGAACCATACAAAACCTCCCTCCAGAGCTACGTGAGATAATTCAAAAATATTACATCGCAATAAAAATTAGAGAGCGAGAGGCTCTTGGTTGGAACGAGGTTCATGAGGCCCTTGAAAACGCACCTTTTTGTGAAAAACAAGAACAAATCGTAAGTGTTTTATTTTGTAGGAAATGTGACTTTTGCAGTAAGAATGGTGTTTGTTACACATGTAAAAAAAATGGAGTTCATCACTATTTCGATTATTGTGTATCTGACTTAAACGAATTTGATGAAATCTTTCAGAAATACTGGTAAATAGAGGTTATCCACTTTGCTCCGTTTTTTAAGAAATTGGTTGACCTCGGTGTGTTTTGTTTGTGAAGAATTCCAACCACTAAAAAAACGAAACATAATCGAATACGAATCATTTTTTTTTACTGATGAGATATTTGTGAGTCAAATTTGATGGGCAACCAGTTTCAACACCTGTCAGATAACAAAAGCAATTCAAAACTTACCACCAGAGTTACGTGAGATAATTTATAAACATTACCTCGCAATAAAACTGAAAGAACGAGAGGTTTTGGGTTGGAACTTGGTTCACAACGAGCTTTTAATACAACCTTTCTGTTCTGAAATGGAGCGGCTTGTACATATTATAGTGTGTGTTGCCTATATGCACTGTTGTCAGGGAGGGTGTTGTTACCCTTGTTATAAACAAGAAAAAAATTTACATGAAATAACCATTTCTGTACCCGATATAATTGATTTAATCCTAATTAAGTTTTGCACTGATATGTTTGAAGAAGATTATCATTAATTATTTTTTTAATCTATAAACAAAATATTCATTTCCTTCATCAGACATTTCAACACCCATTTTTTTAACAAAATGAAAAGGATAATATAAAAGATCTTCAGCAAGACGTTTTGGGGCCCATACACGAAAATCATCACTATCTTTTAAATTTAAAGTCAAGATAGCTGAATCCCCAAATTTTCCTTTTCGGTGTGTAACGTTTTTTATTTTGTATATTCCAGTAGTAAATTGCGCCCGTTGGGGCCCTATGCTGGCTTCTGATTGGTCGAGAGCGATCACGTGACTAGAGGAACTTCCGGTGGGGGAAACCGCTGACCAGTGGGTAAAAAAAGGGATCGCGGGCTCATACAACCGGAAGTCACGTGTTTTAGGATGGGAAACCGCTGACCAGTGGAAAAAAAAGGATCGCGGGCTTAGACAACCGGAAGTCACGTGTTTTAGAATGGGAAACCGCTGGCGAGTGTGAAAAAAGGATCGTGGGCTCAAGGTGGGTTAAAACCGCTGAGAAAACGCGGGCTCAAAGTCCAAAGTCCAATTTTGGGAACGTGGGTGGTCCTTGGAGTGAAAACCACACAAAAATGAAGAAAATACATTTTATTGGTTTGTTTACAATAACTGTGGTTTCCTTTGAGTTCCTCTTTGATAAGTGTTCCTTAAATGTTCATCACAATCGATGATCTTGTTGGGGTTTTCACTGGTATCCATAGGGGTATGTCTTGAAGGTGCGTCCATCGATAACTCTTTTGTTGCAGACTAACTGATAGAACTTACTGCTTGGTTGGGTGTACAGTTGGTAGTTTGTTGGATTCCGTACAATTTGGTGGGAGTTGATCACCTGGTTTTGGCGAGGGTTGGGAAGGGGTTTCTGGATTTCGTCCTGGACATTCTGACGCATGACGTCATAATTGAGCTGAGTGTGTCCTTCGCTGTTGAGTCGGAAGCCTCTAACCTTGCATTCCACTTTTCCTTTATTCGTAGTATACCCGTAGTTCTTGGGTCCTCCACTGACAAATTCTTGAATGTATTCTTTATCATCTAATTCGGAGGCGAAGTCCCCAAGATAGGAACCCAATACAGGTTGGAATTGAGTGGGTGTTTCCTCCAGGTAGATGACAGAGTCGGTGTCAAAGTAGAGGACTCTTTCCCCTAAGGCTTCCAGGGCGTCATACAATTTAAGGCGGGCGTGGCAGGTGGTGAAGCAGGCCACAAAAATGTTGAGGTTGGGTGAGACGCGGATGTCCTCTTTTTGTTTTTGGTAGTGGATCTCCACCATATCATGATTGATAACGGCAACGTGACGGACGTCCAAGGAATCATTGTCCAAAAACTGGTGGAAGGCATGAGGATCATCAAAGGCTTGAATTTGCGTCTTGTTGAGGCGTTGTCCAAACTTGCCCCACATGGAGTTGAGCATGAGCTTAGCTAGGGTACGCAGGCCCGGGTTGTATTCGATCTTGTGGTACTCCAACTGGATGCCTTCATGCAGGAAGTACTGTTCGATGTAACGTTGCTTTTCTTCCTCTGACATGTTGTTCTTAGGCCACCCACTAGCTTCTTGTTTGATTTTCAACCAGGTGTTGACATAATCGGCGAAGAGGCCCTCACAGGTTTCTTGAAAATGCCAGACTTCATAGATGTATTGGACTTGGTACCCGAGCTCGACGGCTTTATACAGTTCTGGGGTACACCAAGTACTGGTGAGGGCGCGTTGTTCGTCGGTGTGAGGGCAATGATAGGATCTGTCCAAAAGAGGTTTGTCCATTTCTTCTTCCACACAACGGGCACAGAGTGGAAAGAGCAGTTTGTTGTCATGACGGTAAGGCAGCACGGGATGGTACAATTCACGGGGAGGCAGGATTTTGCATTGGATGAGACCAAAGTATTGGTGTATGTCCGTGTGACCCGGTTGATAATAGATGGTAGGATGTCCTTTGGGGTAGGTGGACTTCTTGTTGACCCACGGGTACAAGGAGGTGACATCGATGTAGTGAATTTTTTGGCCAGGGGTAATATGATGGTAGCGTTTGATGGCATTGGTACGACCTCCACAGAAAGCATCCCGAGGTTCAAGTGGTTGGATAAAGTTGAGTTCCCGGACGAAGGAGTCGATCTCTGGTTGGGTGTCTCGGAGGTGGTCCCATTGACATCCCCACATTTGAATGACGTTGTACCCTTGGTTGGTAAGCTTTTGGACTTTGTCTTGGGTGACGTCATAGAGGTCCTGCATGGTTCGATCATAGTTGCGGGGATGTTTTTCGTAGCGATGGGGATAACAGGTAGGGCATCCGTGGGTGAAACAGCCTTGAAATTCGTAGACGGTGTGGGTGTCGGGGCAATAACCATCCACATAGATCTTGGTCCCGGGGATCTTATACTCGCCTTGATTTCGGACATGTTGGATGTACTGAGGCTCTGGATTGGCACTGGCCAAGAGATCGTCGGGGTTGAGATCTTGGAGGGCGCGTTGACGTAGTTGGTGATCGCACCAGGTTAACCATTCAAGGGCTGGGATGGACTGGTTGATGTTATTTCTCCATCCCTTATGACCGGCGGGTTCGCTGGCAATACTGTTGGGGATCATCCGGTTCATACGTAAATCTCGATTACAAGCCGAGGCAATGGTGACGTGATCGAAGGGATTGAAGCCTGTTAAGTCTTCAAACATGCGTTTGAAAGTCAGACATCCTTGTTTGAGGAGTCGTACATCGGAACTGCAATAGGCCAATAACTCTTGTTGAAAATGAAACACCACACCCTGGTCGCGTTGTTGTTGATGCCAGGTTTCAAAGGCTTGTCTTCCTTCGAGTGACATGCTCTCAGGCATGTAGTAATCGCGTGAGGGGAGGATGCCCACGTAGTGTTGATGCTTAGGTATGTTGAACTTGTGGGGGAAGTACCCTTTGCAGAGTTCTGTCAAACCAAAGGTTTTGGGAAACGCGGAGAGGGGCATCTGGAAGAAACTCATGGAATCAATGAACCGGATGCGGTCATGCTTGATCTCTAAGAGTTTACACCCGTTGCGGAGTTGTTGGACGATGCGGTTGTCCCCATAGTATTCTTGGATGATAAAGTACCCATCGTACCCTTGAAAATTATGAGCGATGACATTGACTTGTCTTGTGTCATAGTTGGTCAAGGTATCCAACCATTCCAGAAAGTCACGGATACAGGTGGGACCTGGGAAAGGTTTGGGTTCATCCTTGTCTTCGGTTTCGGCCACGACGAGATTGGCAATGTGTTTTCCCTGGGGTTGCATGGCTTCGATATCAAAGAAGACGTGTAAGGGAGGCAGGTCTTCCTCGTCCTCGTCCTCGGAGGAGGAGGCATGGGGTTGCACGGCGGCGGCACCTCGTTTGGCGCGAGGACCTTTTTGACGGGTCCTCTTTCTCTTCTTTTGGTCTTGAGGTTTGGGGGCTCTTTGTATAAAACAACGGTGGTCGTCGGCGTGAACGTACTGATGACAAGAAGGGCAGTCTATGTGGTAACAATGGTGACGTTGAATGCGGGACAAGCCCACATTTTGTTGATAACAGTCAGGGCATCGGTATCGTTGAGAGCACACGGAGGCCTGGAGGTCCGTGGCGGGTTTGCCCGCGTGGGTCTTGCTGGAATGGGCTTCGAAACACGCGGGTCCGAAAAAGTCCCGATGACACGAGTTGCAACGTTGAGTGGCTTTCAGGTGTCGGGGGTAAGCATATTGAAAGTCTGGACAATCTTTCTGTCGACAGGCTCCACACAACTTGGTTTTGGTGCATCGATGCATCCCCTCATGGTCATAGGGTTTCCAACAATCCGCACACACATAACTGGACCCGAAAAATCCCGGCAATTTGGTGATGACGTCATAATGGTCTTGGTTGTGCAACAGGATCAATTGTTTGTCAGAAAGGGGTCCAAACGTCGTGATGTGAAACGATCGCTGCGCATCGACCAGGATGATCTGGTAACCGGTGAGGGAGGGAGCTTGACTGAATTGGGTCAAGGCATCATAGCTGCAAGGACCCCACGGTACCTGGGCTTCATCCTGGAGGTCCCAAGCGAGACGTCTCTGCAGTGGACCCTTCCCCCGCCGAATGCTGTTCCATTTCGGGTGTTGGTCCACGCGAGCTTTGGCGACCACGAGGGCTCTGGCACAACAGAGTTGATCGTCGTTGATAATCCGGATGACCGAGGTTTTGTTGGCCGTTAACATGGTCATGGTAGGATGGCCGGGTTTCCCACGACGGGGTTTGCCGGTGCCTTGAGGAGCATGATGAACTTGAGTGATGGAGACTTGAAAGGAGTCATCCATTTCAAATTGTTCGTTGCTGTTGAGGGCTTGGGCTAAACGTTGAAACAGGGCCTCCACACGCTCTGTGTCTCGACGCCATTCACCGGCACGTAATCCCCACCCCTGAAAATTATTGTGCAGGCGATCGGATGCTATGGTAAAGTAGAGGCGATCTTGATCGTGGAGGTCGGGGGTGGTGGTTAACACTTGATCGACGGCTCGACGTAATCCATCTTGCAGAGCTTGGGTTATATTTTGACCGGGAATCAAGTTCCCCCTTTGACGTAACTGGGTCTTGAAATGACGTTCTTGTACCCCCATGCGATCACTCTTCCGATTCACAAAAGGTTCGAGTTCAAAGTCGAAGGCACCCTCTTCATTGGTATCCAATCCTCCGCCACTTTGTTGAAGGAGTTGGGTTTGAAACGCATATTGCCGTTCCAAATGATCCATCAAATCATGATAGTCTTGATCATCATCGTCATCCAGGAGTTCGGGGCAGATCAAATCATCCTCGTCACTGTCCGCCATGTTTTCGGTGCAAATCAAAGATCCCCCACAGGAATGTGTGTCGTCTTTGTCAGAAGACATGATCAGATGAACTCACTGGAGATCGGGGCTCTGTTTTTATAGAGAATTAAAAATGTCACGTGGGAGGGGAAGGAGCCAATCACTAAACAGGGTGCCCCCTAGAGAGGGGGTGCCCTAGGGAGGGGTGGGACGGGGTGGGGGGACCCCCCTCCCCCCCCTCTCTAGTTAGGACCCCTGGTGCATCACGGGAACGAATGAGAGACTATAAAACAGATCGCCCCTCGAGGTCAGTCATCTCAAAATGGACTCTAGTCTAGACGACCTGGTGAACAAGTTCGAGAAGTTTGAAGTGGACGAAATTTTAAATGAGGTTAAGGGTTGGGTGCTCGAGGACGGAGACATCCGAGAGTTTGGGGAAGCGCTGCTTGAGGAAAGGAGGAAGAGGAGGCAGCTCGCCCAAGCAGCCCAAGCAGCACGCCACACCTACGTGCAACAGCACTGGAACCCGGGCTGCTACCCACAAATCACCACCGCGTGGTACATCCGGGGCCTCGACTTCTGCTGGACCAACTGGCACCACCAGTTCAAGAGGCCCCGGACACCCCCACCAGCGCCTCATGGGTGGCCCCGGACATCCCCACCAGCACCGCCCCCCTCGCCCGAGGTCCAACGAAAGAGAGGTCCGCCGCAGTCACCGTCGCAGACCCCCAGTGAATTACAAGGAAAACGACGACGACGATGACCTTAACGACAGCGACTCAAACGACAATGACCTTAACGACAGCGACTCAAACGACAATGACCTTAACGACAGCGACTCAAACGACGATGACATCCTGGCAGAATTAGCAGAGCTCAGGGCGAAACAAGAGCGACGACGGGCGCAGCAAAAGGCTAGCAGAGCCAGGCGCAAGGCCAGAAAGGCAAAAGGTAGTGAGACCCCCCTGGTAAGCGTTGAGGACGACGTTTACAAGGAAGTGGCCAAGCTCCGTGCCAAAGAAGCCCGACGACGGGCGCAGCGACGGGCTGAGAGTAATAGGTACCGGGCCAGACACCGCGACCGAATAGCAGCCTACCAGAAACAGTACTATGCCCTGAATGTAGAACGACTCCGGGCCTATAAAAGAGAATACTACCGTTCGAAAGCAGGTCAGCAGTGGCAGCAACAATACAGAGTGAGAAAGCGTGAGGCCGCTGCCCTCACAAGGGTCATGGTTCAAAAGAGAACGGAGGATAAAATCCAGGCGTTAGGGCCACTAGAACTAACGGTCACGTTGGATGATTTTATGTCGGACTTTTGCAATACCCTGTCGCCCAGCCCTGAGGATGCCATGGATCAATCTAATACCCTCATGGACATGGATTCAGGGGTCCTTCATCCCCTGGATCATTCCGTAGGTGACGAATCTTCTTGTGACATGTGGGACGATGGGAAAGGATTTTTAGACAATTTACTCGATGACTTGTCATCGGACGAGTCTTTGTTTGACTTTGTAAATGACATGATGGAGGAGGATCCTTCATTTGATTTGGATGACTTTGTCAGTTAAACCCCCCTCGTCTTTGTATGTTTTGGCAGAATCGTCTCAGTATTTTGGAAGAACATCCGTGTCATTATTTGGCAGAACATTCGTATTAGTATTTGTGACAACTCATCAATCAAAATGACAAAAGTGACATTGTTTTTATTTTTTATCAGGAGTGTCTACATCACAAGGGGTTTTGTCTCGCCAATCCTGCTTGAGACTCAACACGAACTACAGAAGACTGCCGAATAACAATGTGACATTTTCATTTTTGACTCAACATGTGATTAAATGTTTACAATTTCAAACGTTTCTTGACTTGCATAATTTTCTTGACCACCCGTTCCGTCTTGTTTTTCTTGCCGGGTAATCGATCAATGCCTTGGATCATCTTGGTATCGGCTTTCCATTTATCTTGCAAATTCTTGGCACGACTGTAATCAATGTCGTGTTGCTTAGCAATCTGGTCCAAGCGATTGATCCCGGGATCCCCACGTTTCAGACGTTTAGCCAAATGGGTGCCAGGGCCCATGTACTGATAACCAGGCCAATGAAATTCCTTCCCCGTTTTCGCAATCCATTTTTGTACATCCAAGGCCCCTCCTCGTTGGGGGCGTTTAATACCCCTTCTCCTCCTCTTGGTGGGCATGTTTTATTCACTGTCGTACTGCAAACGTCTCCGTCGGGGCTGTTTGGTTTTGGTCCAATCTTCCCAACCGGGTAAAGGTTTCAATCGTTGCACTTCCCGGGAGACGCCTTTGCCTTTGCCTTTGCCTTTGCCTTTGCCTTTCGCAGCACCACTTTCGGTTAAATGCTTTTCCCAGGCCTTGCGTCGTTCTCGCACGGCTTCTAAACGCGATCGGATATCCCCTCGACTGGTGGAAGGTCTCTCTTCTCCTCGACTGGTAGAAGGTCTCTGTTCTCTCGCGCCTTCCCTGGTAGCAGGGGTAATGGTGGGTTTGGGAGCCGACGGACCTCCTTTTATCATGCGCTTCAACCATTGTTCGACGGGTCCCGTCACCAAATCCCCGGCTTCTTCTTCTTCTTCGCCTGGTGGACCACCCGGGGCACCCGGGGCACCAACCCCCACCCCGCCAGGAAATTGACGAATGCGTTTGGTTAACTTGATTAATTCTTGACTCAACGGTTTGGTTTGAGCATTGACCAGGGCGGGAGGTAATTGGGGATTGGCTAATAACACATGTTTTTTGGCGGCGAGCGTTGCGGCTTTGTTCAACAAGGCATTTTCGGTGAGTTCTCCTTTGTAATATTGAATGAGTTGTTCCAAGTCCTTTTGGGGAATCATGTACACTTCGTCCATGGTGGTTGACTACAGTCGGGGCAAAGTTCCCCGTCTTCCTGGTCACGGCAACTCTTACAAAGACGGGCCCTCAAGATGTGTTGGTACTCTCGATACAACAGGTGATATTTATGCTTCCAATAATGACACTCGTCTTTCCACTTGTCGGTGGCCCGATTGGCCTCTTGTAATAGAGTCATCCACGTAGGGAGGGTTAACGAACACATTGACATAACACCTCGTGAAGTCCTTGAAACAATCCGCTTCCTTTTTGTTGGACTAACCACTGACGACGTTTTTTGACGGAATGTCGACGACGTCCCAAATCACGTAGTACCTTTTTATAAGGTTGAAGTTTAGCCAGCATGGGTGGGGTGACGGGAATCTTGTTTTTTAAGAAGTTCAAGACCAATTCACTCACAGCATTGATTTGATCGGCATTGGCATGTTGTAACAACTCTTGACGTTTGGAACCATTGGCTTCTTGTAACATGGACCGTAAAAACGGTAATTGACGTCGAAGACGTTGCATCCTTTATCGGTGACGACGACGATACCGTTGATTGGCTTTTTGAATCGTGCGTTTTATACGTTTATCCGTTTCCAAGGCCACGGCTTTCCCCAATCCTGCCATAGCGGGCACCAATAGATTTAAAAAACCGCCTCGTTGACGACGGCGTCGTCTTCTCCTCCTCACCATGGTCGACCCGTCAATAGACGTTGAAGGGCTTTGTCTTGTTTGATCACGTCTCGCGTCTCTTTATAGCCTTGACGGGTATTGCGTTTGAAATCTTGCCACCAACCCCCACCTCGTTGTCGTCGGTAATGTTGTACATTATCGGTAATGCCTTTCAAGGCTTGACCCCCTAATTTGCCTAAAGCCAGTCCAAACCCAGGTGCTGGGCCTGATAGAAACATACTCATGCCATGGGCAATTTTATCCACCAAACGGGGTTTGCGACGCATTAAAGCCCCTCCTCGTTGTTTCCTTTTTCTGCGTCGTCGTCGTCGTTGGACGGCCATGGTTCTAAGAGTGTGGGACTAGGAGGGAGCGGCTTTTTATGGATCCAATACTCTTTGGGTCTCAAGGGACGAGGACATCCATCTACATAGCATAGGGCTTCCAAGGGTTGGTACACAAAATGACCATGGTAATCTTGGAGACATCGTTTAGGTAACGGAGGGGTGAAATCCACAATGGTATCATCCAAGGTTTGCATCTTGATTAAAAATCGTTCCAGATCCTCCAAGGGAATACCCCGCACATGGGTTTTCAATTCGGTCAAGGCTTTGGCATAGGTGGTAAACGCAAACCGACTCATGGTCACTTTAAATCGGTATTGTTTAAAATCATTCCATCCTTTGACCACGGTCCCCACCGCCGCCAAACAGGCTACCAACGTACTGTTTTCCAAAAGGGGACCCGCAATCATACCAGCGGCCATCAGGAGTAAGGCCATACCATTGAACAAGGCATTGACACACCTGTAATGATTCAACATTTTTCGATAACACCACCATTGTTGATGATAAAAGGCATACAAGGAATCCATCCGTTGTAATAATTCCGGGGGGAAGGGAAGACCATGCTGTTTCGATCCATTCAATAACGACACGACGGTTTTCATCTTTACGGCGAAACACGGGACGACGAGGTTTGTACGCTCGGTGCTCCTCCTTGTTTATAACTGGTCACAATGCTATTGGTCATGGTGACATTAGCAATTTCACGTCCTTGGGCCAACTGTTCTTGATCTTGTAACAGCATACGTAAACGTCGTTGTAAATCCGCTTGACGCAAGGTACGAGGCTGTCTGCCAGAACTCCCAGATGTCCAAGATCCTCGAGGGGTGGCTGGATTAGAGGCCGGTGTCAAAGGTGTACCGGGAAAAAGTCGTCGTCGTCGCCCACGTCGTCCACCACGTCCTCCACGACGGCCGCCACCACCACCACCACCACCACCACCACCTCCACCACCACCACCACCACCACCACCTCCACCACCACCACCACCACCAGCACCACCAGCACCACCAGCACCACCACCACCACCACGCCCGCCAGCACCACCACCACGCCCACCAGCACCACCAGCTCCAGCACCACCACCACGCCCACCAGCACCACCTCCACCAGCACCACCACCACGTCCACCACCACGGCCACCACTACCACCACGTCCATTACCCCCAGCACCCGCTGCTGCTGTCCGGCCACTTGGTGCTGTTCGCCAACCAGGTGGACTTCTCGGGGACTCCGGGGTGGTCTGGGGGCTTTGGAATGGGGGTGAATGGGATGCTCGACTTCCTACCCCAGCAGGGGAAGAGGCCTGTGCAGGGGGTGCACCATCCAAATCGGGCCAGGTGGCCACTGTCCTGGGGGAGGGGAGACTTCTCAAAAACTCACGGAGCACCTCGGGGTGCATTTCCTCCATGGCCACGTCCACAAGGCCTTCGTCTCCCGTGAAATACAGTTGTTGCAGGGTCCCTGGGGACATTTGATTACTGCTGGATGCCCCCACCCCCGCCGGGGACACGGTATCGTACGATTGCGGAGGTTGACGGTCATCATCATCATCGGCCATGGTTGCTTTTCTCTTTTTACCTGTTCCAAGGGGGTGTCGTGCCTTTATAGTCGTTTTTGATAGGTGCGAGTCCATCCTTCGTCTTTTAACAGGTGACTCAACACCCGTTGTTGATCGGACGAGGCCGGATGTAAATCCAAGACCAAATACCCATACGGTCGTGTAGTGGCTTGATGAAACGTCTCCAACGTGTCTTTCCAAGTGGTCGGAAACGATTGAAGCATGACATTGCGTACCCCTAATTGATCTCGGGGGTTCTTGAACGCCACAATGTAATGGGCATTGCGGGATATACTTTTCGCATAGCGACCCACGGGAAACATGTCTTGGCACAAGTATAGGACGGTCACCCCTTGATGATGCGAATGTTTGGTGAATAAATCCAACACGCGTTTATCATGGCTGCCTTCATCCATTAAATCATCCAAGACCAGGACCCCATGTCCTTCAGGAAACCATTGCACTAAGGCCTCATGATCGGGAATCCCTTCGTGAAACACCACCCCTTGATCTTGCATGCTTCGAAATCGATCTTGCCAGGCCCCATAACAATAATGCATTTGGGTCGGTGGGGTTTCAAACAAGTGGGGGTTGTCTACCAAGAGTTTTTCCGTAAACGCGGTTTTCCCACATCCCGAAGGACCCACCACCAAGATAGAGGAGGGGGTATGAAAACGAAACGGTTTCCCCGTTTGCATGATGATGACGAACTACCCTTAGAAAAAAAAAAGGCACCTTTTTATTGGAATCGGTGGGACTTGAACCCACGCACGACCCTCCTCATGTATTCGAGGGGATCCAAAGGCTCTACCCACTGAGCTACGACTCCGACACCGTTTTCCAACGAACTTTTTTATTTAATGATTACATTGATGATACGGTTGACAACACAGTTGATACCATCTGGCTTCTTGACCTACAATCAATTGTTGAAGGCGTTGACCGGCTTGATGGTCATTACTAACATAATCATGATCCGAAAACTCATTTAAAAACGCTTGCAAGGTTCGTCCACGGGCTTTGGCTTTCAAGTACAACAAGGCGTAATCACCACAACTCTTGCTTGAAATGGCTTGGAGGGACTTGCCATTGGTCACCACATACTTCCAATGTTGGACAATCCAATCTCGTAACGGGGTAGCTTGCACGTACGTATCCAATGGCAAAGCATAACTGTCCAGGACTTCACACACCTTTCCATCTGTCCACACCGCTAACCAATGTTGTCCGGGTTGATCGTGTGGGTCCGTATTCACAATGTACCCTTGAGGTTGGGTCTTGACAGGACTCTTGGGTAAACGATCACAGGCCACCGTCCCGTAAAAGACAGGGTTCAATTGGGGGTCGTCTCGGGCTAAATAATCCAACTGTACATTATTCAAGGCCACATGTTCCATTTCTTCAGTGCTGGTAAATGTTATACAACACGGCTCCGTTCCTGTCAATCTCCAGCAAATTCTCAAATTCTCCATACACGAGTACGGTTATATTGACACCGGGGGCAGCTCCAAATTCCAAGACCAGTTGTAAATCGCCCGTTTGCTTGGGGTTGAGGTTTTGACTGTCAGCACATCCATTGGCCACATTGTCAAACATGTACAAGGTACAATTTTTAGCTTGGCCCCAATCCAGCAGTTCTACCATATTGCCTTTCTTTTTACACCAGGCACCACTGGCTTGCAGAAAACGGAAGTAGCCTAGATTATCTCGGGTGCCATTGTTGTGCACTAACTGGAGGGTTTCATAAGGGTATTCTTCTCCTTTGACAATCTGTTTAATGGAGGTCAGACCAAATTTCTGGAAACAGAACGGATCTCGGGTCACATCTCCATTGAAGGCACGGCTGTCCAACAACCCTACAATCAATCGGTCAGGTATTCTGTTTTGAAACAGGTTGGGGATATCAAAGCGGACCAGGTTGTTTTGCATGCTGAAGGTCCGGATTTCACTGCGGACGGTCGGGTAAGCCGCCACTTCTCCTTCATTGTGTCTTTTTTCAGATATACTCTGGTAGATGGCGTCATTCAAACGCAGATGGCAGAGATGAAACCGTAGTTTCACATCCCCTTCCATCAATCGGCCAGCTTCACCCACTCCATTCAAAAACAGGCTGGGGCCGTTGAAATGAAATTTCATCTTGATTTCAATACCAGGCACCAACAGTTTGCCAGTGTGAAAGACTTCCAAGTGGGGGGTAAACACCAAACTGTGAGTGACACCATCAACATACTTGGCGAGTTCGGCTTTCATGGCGGCCAAGGCTCCTTTGTGATGGGTAGGGAGTCTCTGGTAGTCTACATGTCCGGCACCAGCATTCGCTGCGGTGTTGGTATTGTTGGCAGTCCATTGGGGTGGGAAATCCACTTGATTGAACCATCCTTGGGGTCCTAACACGGTCTTGCCATCTTCTCGGTCATAATTCAGCAAGGTTTCCAGGTAAGCTTTGTAATGATAGGTGTCGGATTGTGGACTGATCAACGTGCCATTCAACTGCAAGTCAATTTGTTTGATGATGGAATGGGCCAAATTGTTGACGGGGAACAATATCTCTGCGGCGTCCAAGTTCCCGTTATCCTCCTTTTTCAAACTCAATTCCATGGTAAAGTAACTGCGTCCCAAATCCACAAAATCGTCCAACCCCGGTATGATGAATTCCATGGGATTGATACCCGTGGTGGTGGGTTGAATGGTGACCATGCGATAGGCATTGATGCTAATGTCGGTCGGTGGCACCTTGAAAATCCGTAAGGCAGGGTTGACGGTCCCTTCGGAACGCTCGTGAGCCGGGGCGGTTTGTGTACTCACGTCAGGCATGTTTAACGTCGTCGAGTGGTACCCCGTCGTCGTCGTGAGGGGTTTTTATAGCGTCGTCGTCGTCGTCGTGCTAAACGTTGTCTCAAATCAAACCTGGGGACTCTCATCACCTCGGGACTTAACCATCCACCACGTTGTCGTCGCATGAGTTTCCAAAACGGATACAGTCCTCCCCATTGAGACAACCCTCGATTACTACGAATCCGTCGAGGTCGTGAATGCACGGGTTCCATTAGACTCCCAAAATATCACGTGCACGTTTGGTTTGTTTGGGAAATAAGGCAGTGGCTACACGCACGGCGTCTTTCACGTTCTTATGACTCAACGCTTTCTTGGCTTGTTTGGTGATTTCCTTTTTAAGGACGTCTTCGGCTTTGCGTTTGATACCTCGTGTCAAACCCGTTTCCAAGCCTCTCTTGATATTACTAGGCAATTTTAAAGGATTTCGCGTCCTTATAAGACCTTGCAACCCCCCACGCATCAGATCCGTCATCACTCCTTTGCCTTGTTGATCATACCACTCGTCGGTTCGAAATCGTGTCAAACTTCCCCCACGCATGGTGCCTTCTTCTTCACCAGGGATAAACGTTTTTTGTTTGGGCTTCATGGGACTCCCCTTTTTATACCGTCATCGTCGTTTTTTCCGAAAAGCGGCTTCCAACCCTTTTTTAGCCCCGTAACTCGCGGCACCACTTGCGGCACCCAACGCCACAGCTTTCCCTCCAGCGATCAAGGCTGCAATGAGGGCCGCCAGGGGCAAGAGACCCCCTCGTTGCCTTCTTCGTCTCCTTCGACGCACTCTTGTCTTGGGCATCTTTGTTTGTTTTCACAACCCTTGTTTTCTTTTTATACTCACATGACGTTGCACGTAAACGATTCCCCCGCCCACCGTTTGCGTTTCCCACTTCGCATTTCTTCCATACGTTTCTTCGTTGATCTTAGGTAATTCTTTTTGGCTAACTTTTCTACCCCTTTGGTGATGGACCAAGCGGCCTTAGGAATCCCGGCAATCACTGCGTTGACCCCTTCCCCCGCTTGTGGACGCTGTGGTCGGCGTTGTCGTCGTCGTCGTCGTCGTTTCGGAGGCATGATTGATTTGGGTTCCCTTCTCGTCTCTCTTTTTTATGTCTTTTTGAAGTGTAACGTGACAATGGTATGACCTTCACCAAACTTGACCAAGTCTCCTCCGGCACCAATCGTTTCAGCCACTTGAACGTGAATCATTTCCACCACCTCGTTACGAAGAGACATGTATTGAATATGCAACGGTTCAAAATACAGGTTGCCGCGTGCTTCACGCTTGTACTGGATTTCACGTAACAAATCAGTCACGCGATTGCCCACCACCGTGCTGCCTGCCACGTCGGAGTACACGTGCAACGATCGTGTGGGTTCACCCACCACGGAACGAAACGCTACATTCAAGTTGGTGAAACGCCACCCACAACTCATACTCAATTGTAAATAATCCGGTAAAATAGAACGCACCGTCCAAAAGACCGCGTTCCCCTGACCGTCGGTGACATCGTTCCAATTATTGTCAGCGGGTTTTGTCATGTTGGGGATTTGATCCCCCATGAATTCTTGTTGTAAGTTGGGTCCCAAAATCAACCCACTGTCAATTTTACGTAACCATCCCATCTTGAGCGCTAACTTGGTGTAGATGGTTAGGGCGGGCGTGTCGGTGCCGCAATGGCAGATATTGGTGTTGTCGATGAGCAGATCCTCGCCTTCCCACTTGAACTTGACGTAGGTGTGTTTGCCTTGATCATTGGTAAACCGACCCCCTTGAACGGCCGTTTCCATACGTTGTTGTTCCAAGTGAGCAATGATGGCTTTCATGAAACTCACGCCATCCACCACCCAATCCAAATCTTTCACGTCATTGATGATGCTTCGCGCGGTGTCTACTCGCGAGGTCATTTCCCCGTCTTTTGCACCCGGTTTGGGATACGTTTGGCCCCAGGACACCCCCATGACGTACCCATTTTTCTTCACCAACTCATACAAATTGACGCGCGCATCCGGTAAGGAAATGGCACTCAACCCCACTTGCCATCCACCTCCCGTGAGCTGTAACGGTTGAGGTAAACGAATCTTGAAGGAATTAGGTTGGTTGTTGGGAAATTCACGTCGGTTGGCATGACTGGGTAACGTCACGTAGAACGACATGTTGTCTTTGTTCTTCACACCACCACTTCCCTTTTAAAGTGGAGGGTCAGGAGGGCATGGCCTTCACCAAATTTCACCAGATCCCCATTAGTTTCGGCCATCTGGGTTTCGACGATTTCCACCACTTCGTTGCGTACTGGGATATATTGAATATGTCGAGGTTCAAAGTGGGTGGTGTTTTGAGGCTGGTACTTGATTTCTCTTAAGAGATCGATGATGCGGCCCCCTACCATGCTGCTGGTGCCTACATCACAATACACGTGCAAAGGACGCGTGGAGGGAAATTCCAACGAGGGACGAAAGGTCTGGTTCAAATTCACAAACCGCCAATTACACGTCATACTCAATTTCAGATAATCCCCCTCCACTTTCCAAAAGATGGGGTTGTTGGCGGCATCGCGGATATCGGTCGGGGTGGGAATGGAGTCCGAATGAAATTCTTGCAAGAGATTCGGACCCAATCGATACTGGCCGGGGGACACTTGTTCAATCCATCCCATTCTCAGCGCCAAGGATCTGCCCCATGACACGTGTGCTACTTGTCGTGTGTAATCCACATTGGTCGTATTCAACAACAAATCCCCTTCGGAGGTCCATTCAAACGTCGGGTATAATTTAACGCCATTGTCCTCGGCCCATTTGTTTTTGGGTTCGGTTTGTTTGGCACGGGCTTGCACGTAACGGTACACCAGTTGATGAAAAAAGTGCGATCCCGTCGACGAGGCCAATTCCTTTCTCATATCTCGCCCGTAGACAGTGAGTTCGCGACGTTGATGCCACCATCGATCGTTGCCTTGATCGTCTTCGGCATACACCCGTTCGTGCCATCGTACGTACAACAGAGGATGGGAATCACCCACGCCTCCTTCTTCCGCTATCACCGGAATGGTGGGTAAGGATAAACTCACCATACCCACCATCCATCCTCGTCCCACAAATCGGATGGGTTTAGGCAATCGGTTTCTGAAATGATGACTCTTGTTCCCAGGAAACTCTTTGGTACTCGCATGACTCATCAACGTCACGTAAAACGAAGAGTTGGGCACCAATGTCATTGTTTTAGCGGCGTCGTCGTCGTTTGCGGGGTCGAAGGGATGTCACGTCTCCACGAGCAATCCAACTATTGTACTTGTCGGGCCACCCTTTCCACTTGACCAACCAACGACCTTTTTGTCGCTTAAGTACCTTCTCGATCCGAAACACCTCGGACACATGGACTTTTTGTAAATCCTCTTCATAAAACGTACCTTGGACGGGGGTCTCATCCCATTCGCGAATCTTATACGTGGGGACAGGGCCCGGGACCACACGATGCACCACAAACACTTCTTCGGTCCAACCGGGTAAATACCCTTTTTCAAAGGTACGATGAATCGTATTGAGACGGACATGATCCCCCACCTTCAATTGGGGTTTTTTGTAGCCTTTCAATCGTTTGGCATACAATCGTTTCCACACGGCTTCTTCGTTGTCCCACGTCACGTTTTCGGGGGGCATACCAATACTTCGATGACGGGTGGCATTATACCCCTGCACCAACTCGGGTAAGACATCGTCAAATTTCAACGTGTTGGCCGCGGTCAAATAACGGTACAACCGTTCTTTCAAGGTGCGGTTAAATCGTTCCACCACACTGGCTTTGGCATCCCCTTCGGTCGAAAAATGATTGATGTCTTGCTCGTCGACCCATCGTTGAAAGGTCCGATTATAAAATTCTTTCCCTCGATCGGTTTGCAATCGATTCGGGTGACGTCCTCCTTGTCTCACAATCTTCTCAAAGGCTTTCACGAGGGCCACCCCGGTTTTGGTTTTCAACGGTTCGACCCACGCGTACTTGGACAACACATCCATGACCGTCAACAAGTAGCGTATACCCCGATTATGTTTGGCCAAACGTTGCACTTCCACTAAATCCGCGGCCCATTGATCATCCAAGCCCCCTACGATCACGGGTAAGGTAGCAAAACGACGACGTCGGGGTTTATGCAAGGTGTAACCCACATCCTGTTCCAACACCCGTTGGGCTTTTTTCAAAGGGAGACCCTGGGCTTTAGCAAATCGTTGCACCCCACCTAAACTCCCCGGGGTACGAGGATCATGGTAACGCTTCAACCATTGTTGCGAGACATTGGCCTTCTTCTTCGTTGACGACGACACAGGGCGTTTGGTTTTCTTCAACCATGAGGACGACGAACTCCAGCGTTGGGTTCTCTTTCGAGGGGCCATACTTTTTGGCATTCACCCCATAAGGTCGATATGGTGGGGACCGTGTGGGGATGCGCCTTTTGAATGATTCGATACCATCGCCATGCCTCTGGGTGAGCTTTTAACCATAAGACAAACACCACCCATCGATACAGGTTGTGGTCCACATGGGTTTCTTCAAAGAGGTGGAGAGGATGCGTGTCCTCGGGACAACGGGGTATGGGGATTTGGGACCCGGGTTGATGATCATATAAGACTTGGCAAAGGGTTTGATGACATTGCCATTGCCCCAGGGACAAGACAGACTCCCACGCATCACACACAGACTCCATGGTGACATTGATAAAAAATTTTATTCGTTCTCTCATTTAAAAGAGACCTAGACGGCCGCAACTGATGGTCTCTAGACCTTTCTGCCAGTTCTCTACACTGTCACTGTACTTGGGGGGTGGTGGAGCTGGGGCTACCATCATTTCTTGACGGTTCTTGAGCTCTTGAATTTCTCGTAACAATTGTTTCTCATACTCTGTCAGGGGTCGTTCTCGTTCCACGTCCTCTTTCCTTCTGACTGGAGGGCCAGGGATGTCATAGCCCCTCTTGGGATATCCTTGAGCATCACGGGTGGGTGCTTCAGCTTGTTCATCGGCTTTTTTGGGCGGGTTGTCATGAAACCACGTCCAGTACTTGGAACCCAAGGGTTGATCGGCCCATCGGAAGAAGCCACACGTTTTCTTGGAACAAGTCAGAAACAACCGATCGGGGTTCTGGGTCGAATGACTCTGTTGTAGCGTAGCGGGTTCACGGCAAAAGCATTGTAAACCACCCCACATGTCCAACACTTCTACATGAGGTTGACTATACACGGCTTTCATATACTCCAGAACTTTATCTTGACCACAAAACAACAAACACGGTTGCATGGGACATTTCACATACTTCCATCCCTTTTGAGATTCTCGGGCCTCCAAACGCACCTCATGGTAAGGACATACCATAGTGTCCACTGAACTGGGAGGATCATACACGGTCGTCAAGGTGAATTGAGGTGATGGGGGTGATTGCTCCACCATGTCATTCAATTCTTTCATCATATCTTCCACAGCAGCTCGGGTGTCTTCCACCACGTCGCACACCACAGGATCACAGTCCACGGGCGTCATATGTTGAATGCTCTTCTTCTTCTTCTTCCCCTCTGGGGGATGGGTTGATTTTCTCTTCCGATCGACAGACATCGTACTCAAGGTTGATGTCACCCCCTACCGACCATGCCTTTTTATACCTTAGACCCTTGACTGTCATTGGTCAGCTTATCCTACCCATATAAGGACTTGTTATCTTCCCATTGGTCAGCTTATTCAATCCAAATAAGGACCTCTTGTCTTCCCATTGGTCCGTTGTCCCTATTTAAGACGGTCCCTTGGTCACTAGATCTTCATTCTCAAAAGCCATGCCCCCCAACATCAACATGATCGGAGAACAAGATCTCGGTGCCTTGGAACTGCAAGTGGGTCATGGCCATGTGGTCTACACAGGGGGAGCCAAAGGTACGGATGCCCTCGTGGAAGAACAGGCCAAACACTTTGGGATGCAACTAGAAGTCCTCGTCCCCCCGAACCATCCTCGATCCACTTTCATCACCCCTTCTACGGTGGAAGTCCTGATGCTGGCCAACCCCCATCTTCACCAGGCGGCTGAGAAACTAGGCAAACAAATGCCCAGTCATTTTTACACCTTGCAATTGCTGCAACGTAATTATCAATTGGCCAAAAAAGCCCATACCATCTATGCCTTTGGCATCTTGGAACCGGATCATAAACGCGTGAAAGGAGGCACTGGTTGGACTGTGCAATTGGCTATGGATCAAGGCAAACCCGTCTACCTGTTTGACATCCCCAGTCAATCATGGTACCGCTCGGACCATTACTACCAAGTCAATGAGAATGCCGCCACCCTGGTCACTGGCAGTCAATTTGTTCCTTGGGGACCTAAAAAGCCCACCCTTCATCAAAGCAGTGCTATTGTGGGATCCCGGGATGTGGACGAGAAAACCCGAGCCGAAATTCAAGCCTTGTTCAACCGCACCTTCTGTCTACCCGAGAACATTGATCAATTACGCATGGAACTGGAAGACTTTCATTTGTAATTTTTTTTTAGTTTTTACTTTTGGAATTGTACATAGCTTTCTTTTTCAATTTCTTAGTTTTTATTTTTTCCAATTGTACATAGCTTTTAGTTTTTATTTTTTCAAAATTGTAGATAGCTTTTCCAATTGTACATAGGAACACCCCACCCGCGTGGCAAAGAATACAGACCACCCTTTGTAAAAAACATCAACTCTTTTTTAATTAAAAAATAAAAAGATCACAACACTGAGTTTGCACTATGGTCATAAATAATGTCTCTTGACGCACAGAAGCCTTGACTCACAATAAACTCAACAGGAATGTTCAAAGTCTATTTACAACTCCAACACACGTCGTACACGACTGGCTCGCTCCTTTCTTCTCTCCCGTTTCTCCTTCTCCTGTTTTTTCACTTCCCTGTAAAAATGCATAATTGTTCCCCACTGATTACCACAGTACAGTTCGGGCAGATGCGCAGCCATATAAAAATCCAACTGCTCAAACAGCACCATGCTAATAGGCCAATATCGCTCCTCCATGGTCGGTACGATACGGAACTCCATCCAAGGGATGATCCGATTGGCCAGTGTTCTCTTTAACTTATGATAGGTGACTGCTTCAAGAGGTAACCCATTCTCTGGCTGAACAAAACACATTAAAAATAATCTAATGAACGCCTCCACGCGTTGTCGATTAAGGGGGCGCCATGATTCCTCCCGTCTCTCGTAGATACCACTAATTTGGCGCTGGAGGGGCGTCTGCTCTGGTCGCACTCTCCTTCTCAACACGTCTTCTCCCTTCTCATTCACACAACTGGCTAGCGAGCCCAAGGGCCTTCTCGTTTCCGACATTTCTGCTCTCTTCAACTGACAAAAGTCAACATAGACCGGCTCAAAGCTAGGAATGGCGTCCTGTGGCCTCGCTTGACTTATATACCCCGATCCGCGCACTGCACCATGGTCTATCTAAGGAGGGGGGAGGGGGGTACCCCCACCTCTTCCCCTCCCAAAGCATGATGGGGCCTTTCTCTCATTGGTCCCTTCCCTCCCACGTGACCCTTTGATTTCTCTATAAAAACCACCGTCCCATTTCATGTTTTCACACTCATCGATGATCTGATTACTCCTTTGGTCTAATGGATCTGGTTGATCCTTGGGCCTCATGGCCCTGGTTGATCTAACATTCTTGCTTGCTTGGATGTCCTACTCCAATTGGATACCTTTGTCTAATTCCAGAGTACACCTCGTGGTGGTTAAGACCAAAATCTCTTCAGTGGTCACTCCTAGGAGTTGAAGGGACTCGTGGCGGGAAAGGCCAGTGGGTCCCGTCAGATCACTGTCGTCGTCCTTGTCGTTGTCGTGAAAGGCCATGATCATCCTCGTCGTTGTCGTGAAAGGCCATGATCAAATGAACTCGCTGGTGATCACTCATATTATCAAAAGGAACACTCATATTATTAAATAGAAACTCATATTATCAAAAGGAACACTCACCAACTGAATACCCTCCTTCTCGAAGTACTTCTGGATGTAGTCCTGTTTGGCAACTTTAAAGGAATACTCATCAAAAGGAACACTCATATTATCAAAAGGAACACTCATATTATTAAATAGGAACTCATATTATCAAAAGGAACTCATCAAAAAGGAACACTCGTATTATTAAATAGGAACTCATATTATCAAAAGGAACTCATCAAAAAGGAACACTCGTATTATTAAATAGGAACTCATATTATCAAAAGGAACTCATCAAAAAGGAACACTCGTATTATCAAAAGGAACACTCATATTATCAAAAGGAACACTCATATTATTAAATAGGAACTCATATTATCAAAAGGAACACTCATCAAAAGGAACATAGGAACTCCTCCAAAAGGAACCCTTCAGCCCGCGTCGGACAATGTGATGAGTTTTTGTGACTTGGATTTCCCGTGGTTTGGGACGCACCTTCAAGACATACCCCTATGGATACCAGTGAAAACCCCAACAAGATCATCGATTGTAATGAACATTAAGGAACACTTATCAAAGAGGAACTCAAAGGAAACCACAGTTATTGTAAACAAACCAATAAAATGTATTTTCTTCATTTTTGTGTTGTTTTCACTCCAAGGACCACCCACGTTCCCAAAATTGGACTTTGGACTTTGAGCCCGCGTTTTCTCAGCGGTTTTAACCCACCTTGAGCCCACGATCCTTTTTTCACACTCGCCAGCGGTTTCCCATTCTAAAACACGTGACTTCCGGTTGTCTAAGCCCGCGATCCTTTTTTTTCCACTGGTCAGCGGTTTCCCATCCTAAAACACGTGACTTCCGGTTGTATGAGCCCGCGATCCCTTTTTTTCCCACTGGTCAGCGGTTTCCCCCACCGGAAGTTCCTCTAGTCACGTGATCGCTCTCGACCAATCAGAAGCCAGCATAGGGCCCCAACGGGCGCAATTTACTACTTATTCCATCAGAAATATCTCTCCATTTGAAAATTTCAACAATTTCAAAACCTTCTTCTGTTGGCCATTCTTCTTTGTCAGATAAATCTGATTCATTTTTTTTTGATGGGAGATCTTGTGAGATCGTGTGTTGATCTGTGTAGACATCCATGGTGAGATACAATTGGTATACATTTGTTTAATAGCGTGTACTTTTACTCAAGGTAAAATTTTGTGAAGCGCATGCGTAAAAAATCTTATTATTGTGGCATTAAGGTTAAGGACAGAAAAAGGGTACCATAAGGAAGTGAAGAAGAAAAATATATTTTATATATATTGAAATTAATTAATATTAATTAGTTTACTCATTGGTAAAGCCTTAGGGGGGTGATGGTTGGCCACCATCTGAACCCTGTTTGAGGGCTTGCATGCGGTGAATTACGAGGTATAGGGGAACTCCTTCCAGTGGGAGAGTACCCTCGGGTGAGCCCGCTTCGGCCCTACTGGTGACAGGGGGGTGCTCAGAGATCCCTCGGGATTTCAACCTCGCTCCCAGAGGTAAAATGTGGAAATGACAACCGCCTTGTCAGCGGTTAAATCCTCGCTTCGGTGAGGTGAAAGTCCTAGCCGAGGCTAGGCAAGAACAGCCACGAGCACCCCCCGATTAGGGTTTTTGCTCTTTTATGTGACCTGTCACGCGTGACTGTCACGTTTGCTGTCACGCCTCTTGTCACACAAGGTCACGCGTGACTATCACACATTTTTCGTTGTTTATAAGAGTTTTATAAGAAAAAAATCGATTATGGAACAACATCATAACCGAAAATCGGGTATCCGTTTTCATCACGAGTTGATAATTTTATTTTTTTCGAAGAACATTCATGATTTGGCGACATTATTTTTGAAACACACTCACGAGTAATGTATTGTATTTGTCTAAGATCAGGAGGAGTGAGAAGTTCAAGAAACCAATGACAAATAGACACAAAAAGTGCAATCATTTTTTGTGTATATAATTATTTTAAAAATCTACAATTGTGCAAATTTTTTATCGTATTTTTTTTTGAACAGAAAGCGGAATCTCCATACAATGATCAGTGATGAAATCATCTTTCATTTTCAAGCTATCAAGAAAGGTCTTTTCGTTGAAATCTTCACCTCTTAGGTAAAAGCGAATCTCGTCAAGGATTTTCTGGTATTCGACACGGGCTAAATTTGCTAGTTCCATTTTTTTATCGAATTTTTTAAGACTTGCGACTGCTTTTAAAAAAAGACCAACACCAGTTAAAGTTGCCATGACAGCAGGGTTCAGTGTTATTCCTCCAGCTATTGCGGCGCTAATTATTAACTTGCCAGCTGAAAGATTACAAACAAAATTTTTTCTTCGAAAACCGCGGTGCAACTTTTCATATCCATAATGCTTCTTATGGTAAAAGGTGTATAAATCTTTTAGAAATTTAACCTTCTCTTCAGAAAGTGTTTGGTCGATATGGTTGAATTCAAAAATGTCTCGCATTGTGGTATATAAATGTAAAAAATTTTATGGTGCTCTATATTTAATCGAAATTAAGAAAACAACATTTTTAGGAGTTGGGGATGACAACATTACTGAAAAAACACCTTTTGGAATTTGTAAATTAATTTTTATTCTTTGTTTTTGTCTTCGATTATTTCCAGGAGAATTGAAATTTATATCGGGAAAATCATTAGTAATTATTTTTAAATTAATTGGTAAATATGGACCCATAATTTTTTTTGATAATACTTCCATATATAATAAAGTGCTATATTGAGGAATCATTACTTCAGAACTACCATTTATTAAAAAATATAATTGATTATTTTTCTTATTTTGCGTATTTAAAAAACCATTCAAGTAATGAATGGAATCATTCAAATTATGCCCTTTTAAAGATAAATCTGTTTCCATCACCATTTTTCCATTCTCAATAACAAAAGCGGTGTCATAGACACTTGGGTCAACGTTTGAAATTGTTTCTTTTACACCATAAACAATAAGATGTCCAATTGTTAAAAGTGATGGAAAAGTAACTGTACCGTGTAGATCGAGATAAATAAATTGTGGAGGTGAGCTACCCCATCGGTGAAAATTGATAACTGTTTTGGTGTAGTTTTCGAATGTTTTTGTTGCATAATTAGAAATTGAAATCGTAGTGCCTTGCACTGCCACACTCAACTCACTCATTTCCGGCGGAAACCATTCAACTACCAAAGTATAGTAACCGACTGGAAGTTTATAAAGGTTAAAACCGAGGCGTGACCGGTATTGGTTGGGTGAGCCTTTTTCAAACAAGAGTTTAAGTTGGTAAGCTTTTTATTAATTTGATGTGGAGAATTGGAAAAATCAACAATGCCCAAAACCTCGATATTGTTTTCACTCGAAGATTCATCAGTGTCTTCCATCAAGTATCTGAAGGCGTCTCGTTTTTGCCCTGAATTAATGATCTGAGATTCATGAATTTTTTGAGTGACAAGATTTCTCAAATCTTTTATTTCCTCTTGCACAAAATCAACATTAACTGCGGATTTAGAATCTCTGTAATCGGTTTGTAAGTTAATAATTTTATTGTTATTTAAATTCAAGTCTCCAGACATATTGGCAGAACCATCCAATTTGAGATAATTTTTTTGTGTGTCATTAAGTCTTTTATTGACAAACTCAACGTTTGTTGCGTCTTTTTGGTTTGATGGTAATTTAAGATTAGTAATTGATTTATTTGTCATATCAATATCAACATTTTTATCCAATTTTTTCACAAGTTGGTTATCGATATATTTTTTATTTGTTGTATGATCTGCCTGTGTGGGGTCTTTCACATTGAAAATTGAATTATTATTCATATCAATATTTGCTTCCATTTGTCCACCCTCTTTTTTTGAAAGAAAGATATTTCTCATGTCCTGATAGCTTATTGCCTTCGTCAAATCGCCGCCGAGAGGATATGGGTTGCTTTTCAATCGCAAGAAACTGTACTTATTTTGCATGTCAATATCAGCAGAACCGCTGACACTACCCTGAGATCCAGGATCACTTTTTTCACCTTTATCACCCTTGTCGCCTTTGTCACCCTTGTCGCCCTTATCACCTTTTAAACCTCGTGGTCCTTGTGCTCCCACCTGACCTTGCGGTCCAGCGGACCCTTTTTCACCCCTTGGTCCAAAAGGACCCTGTGGTCCAGCTGGACCTTTGTCACCCTTGGGGCCAGGAGGACCTACGGGACCAGGAGGACCCCCTGGGCCAGGAGGACCAACTTTTCCACTTTCACTAGTCGTCGTCGTTTGGGTAGTTCCACCTATTGGACTGTTAATATACCCCATTATATATCTTCATCAAAATTTTTTTTCATTAATTTCTGGGGTTTGTCATAGTAAAAGAAAGAATATTTTTTATCGGTGGCGCGATTTAAAGCGTCATGATCCACACCAATCTCGTCTGCAATCCGTTTGTTTTCTCTTGGAAGAAAATTGAAAATACAAAAATGGCTGCAGTTATCACGGATGTTTTTCGGCACCTTGTAAAAAGTTTGAGTGAGGTAAATAACGCAGCAGTTTTTGTGCCGTCCGTTGATAAAATAATTAATGATATCGTTTTGGTTTTTTTCGCAAACAAGGTCATCAAAAATAACTATTTTTTGGTTGTCCGCCGGAAGCTCTTCAAGTGGAATGATTTCATCACCATTGGCTTCGATAACTTCATAACCAACATGGGGGTTGAAATTTTCAGCAAAGTCCTGCAAAAGATGCTGATATTTGTTCTGGTGCAGGTTTTTTGAGAAGAGGTAAATTTTATCATACTTTAACAACTTATAAATCATATGGAGTAATATGTTTGTTTTACCGGAATTACTGGGGCCACAAATTAAAAAATATCTGCAGGCATACAAGGGTGACCTTGTTTGTAGTTAGTTTTAGAAGAACCTGGGTCATAATTTGGAATCTTCATTTTTTTTTTGCTTCTATATATAAAACTGGAAATATGTCATTGGAAAAATGGCGTCAGATTGCTGAAGAAAAATCGAAGCTTGATGAACAAACAAAAGAAATTCACCAAAAATTCAAAAGGTATAAAATTAACAAAGAGTTTGGTCAGCTTTCAGGAGAAGAGTTTTTTAAACCAATTACAAAAAGGCTTGATGAAAAGAACACCACTGTGGAAGAAGAAGAGGAGGAGCAGGAAGTTCCTGATTACACAATGGATGAATTTGACGAAACTTACCCTTTTGGTGATGAATTCAGACCGGATGCACCAACACCATCATCATCACCACCACCATCACCAACATCACCACCATCACCACCACCACCATCATATCAAGAAGTTGTTGATGATGATGATGATGATTTTCCACCACCACCCCAATCGCTGATGGAAGAAAAAAATCCACACGTAAAGAGTGGGGGAAGCCGGAACCGGTTAAAAAAGAATATTCCCATGAATCAACCCTATTGCAAACAGTTAATCAACTGATTACGAAATTTGGAAATGATCCCAATTACAAAGTAAAAAGTAAAAATTCTCCATTATATGGTTATTCAATGGAGGAAATAAAAAAAGTAAGAGATGGAATTTATGCGAAAAGAGGGGTGCCAAAAACAGTTTTTGAGAAACAGTTACAGGCGGGGAAGTATAGACTGAAGTCCACTCCCCCACAAGAAAAAAGAGAAACTGCTCGAACTCCTCTTGAAAAAGCTGTCATGAGCCGAAGACCTGCTTTTGAACTTTCTGACGATGAAGATGATTTTTATCAACAAGATTGGGAAACCGAAGGAAGTGGCATCACTGAGAAAACTGAAAAAACGATTAATCAACTTTATTTGAGCATAGAATCGATAAAAGCAGGAAACAGCTCAATAAAACTGAAAAATCAGGTGGTGAATCTTCTTGATTCACTTGTTGAACTCGGCACAATCGATAAAAAACAAAAGAAAAAAATTATTTCTAAATATATACACCAATAATGGGGTTTGACATACTGCTTGACTCAAGCCTTGCAAAACTTGCAAGAGGTGGAGAAAAGAATGTTTCACACGATTTCAGAGTGAAGTTTCATCCTCCAATAAAATTGGGTGAAGGAAATTATAAAGCAGCGATGAATAGACTTATCACAATGAGTTACTCATGGAACAACATCGATTCAATTTATGATAATAACAAAATTCGCTGGAAGAAAAAAACAG
This sequence comes from Siderastrea siderea, assembly GCA_964030785.1. Lineage (NCBI taxonomy): Eukaryota > Metazoa > Cnidaria > Anthozoa > Scleractinia > Rhizangiidae > Siderastrea > Siderastrea siderea. Next base: position 62,556 of record CAXIQD010000048.1, read on the forward strand.
AATCAGTGTGGAAGACCTTAACTTTCCCAAATGGAATGTATGATTACAAAAGAATTAACGATTATATTCAGCAACACACCGTTAAAGTAGACCCAAAAAAAAAGATAGCGTTTACATTTACACAATACATTTCGAGTTTTCAACTTATAGAATTTTAATTACAATGCACAACGATTATGAGCTCGACTTGTCTCAAGGAAATTTTAATGAATTGCTTGGTTTTGACAAAAAAATTATTGATGGAGATAGTTTGGGAACAAAAATACCAAATATCACAAGAGGTGTTGATTGGGTATATTTGCACTGCGATCTTATCTCTCGTCAAACAAACAATATTCCAAACGATTTGTTATACAGTTTCTCAACAGCAGATCTTCGTGTTAGCTATCCATTTCGAAAAGAGCCGCGCCGACTTGAGTGGCAACCTGTGAATAAAAGTTATATTAATGAAATAAGAGTTTGGGTGACAGATGGAAGAAACAACATTCTGAATCTCAACGGGACAGACATTGCAATTAGTTTAATGATTGAAAAAGATTAAAATTTTTTGTTGGTATAATATATAATCATGTATCATCCGAGTGAGTGGGCAAGATTCTTTGACGAAAACACCGGACGTTATCGATATAAACACAAAGGGTCGGGTGTGATCCGTGACACCTTCATGACAATTGGTAAAGTACTCAAAAACAATGTAAAGAATGTTGCAAAAAAAACTGCTGAAAAAACCACAAAAACAATCGCTGAAAAAGCGGGTCAGAGAGTTGGTGAATTTGCTGTTGAAAAAGGTTCGAAACAAATACAAAAATTACTGCAAGAGCGAGAAAAACGAAAAAAACGAAAACAGTTGTCTGAAGATTCGAAAAAGAAGCTTGCAAATATTTTGCAAACCCAAACACAGATAAAATCAGACGCCCTTGCGAAATTGAATCGAATTTTGACAGAAAATTAAAAAAAAATTTTGTATTAATATAATAAGCTCTTACAAACATGTTCAGAAGTCAACCATACCTCGAGAATACATCATACGTTCAAATAAAATTGGACAACCAAATCAAATTTCCTCAAAATAACCAATCTCAAGAAAAGACGAATTACAAATTTTATATAAGAGACCGGGACGTTTTTTATGATTGGTACAACGCTTATTTCCGCATTAATTACAAGTTTCAAGCTAAAGCAGGCGGAGCCGCCGTTGTCGCTGACATCCAATCAGCACCAATCAACGGTTCTTTCTCATTGATTAAAAGATTGAAACTAAGTTCAGTGGGGAAAACAATATACGAGGCGAATAATATACACAAAGGTATTTTCATTAAAAATCTGCTTGATTTTTCAGATGATTATTCAAGAAGCGTGGCAAAAAACCAATTTTGGTATCTTGATGAAGATGCCACCACAGTAACTGATGGTAATGCAACAAACAAAGGAGGAATTCGATCAAGGGCGCTTCTATCACATGGAGGTTTGATGGTTGAGACGATTGTCCCTTTAAACAGATACTCCTTTTTCGAAAGTCTTTCCGATAGGCTACTGCCGCCGTTACAACTTGAGATTGAAATTGAACTGCAAAACGATGAAGAATTAATTTGGCAAAACAACTCAACAGCTAGAAGAATTGTTGTCCATAATTTAGAATTGTGGGCCCCACAATTACATTTTACTGGAAAAGGGCAAACCTTGGCCAATGAAAAATTCTTGAAACCAACCTCGTGGAAATACCTGAATGAAAATTTGCTTAACAGCAACTCGCAAAGGGATGCGAATGGTATGTGGTTGATAACACCTGGAATACAAGACCCCAGGCATATTTTTGTATTCTTTCAACAAACTCGGAAACAAAATTCTTTTACACAAAACCCTTACCTCTTTGACACATTTGATATCGATGGTGATGACACAGCAAGATTAGACACTTGCCGTCTTCAGTACGGTACAGTATGTTGCCCAGTTTTCGTACGGGCCCAGTTTTCGTACAAAAAGAACTTTATTTGATTATTTTCGTCGGTCATTTAAATCTTCGTCAACCGAAGAATTCCAAAAGTAAAAGGAACATTTCAGCTATAAATTGCCGGTTTTGCTGGGCTTTTTGACGAAGAAGCAGGTCAGTGCGGACAATTTCTTTCGATGCGAGTAAATGTTTAGCGGCTAATATTTGCACTTTTCACTGCACAGTAAAGGTATTGTAGATGAGCAAATAGCCCGTGGTGTTGGTAATTTTGCAAGGAGCTTCATGATATTTGGACAGATGATAGATAAAAGATGAAAGTAAATGGAAAAACTTTCAACGCCAGCTTAAATTTAACTGCTCCTGAATCTTAGCGGTGAAAATCTTCGCATGCATTTCGACCTACTGTGCCAGTTTTCGTACACTTAGCTGCGCCTTTCTCAAAACCTATTTTTAAATAAGATAAAGAACTGAATTTTAAACTTCACTGTTCGAAAACTAATAAGTCGCAAGTGCAACAAAGATTACACAACAATCCTTGCAAAGTACGATACACTACATGTATTTGTTGTGGTATATTACAACGACGCTTTACATCCAGGTCATGAAACGTTCTCGAATATTTAATAAACTTAATCCCACGCAAACAATCTAAATCGTCAAATAATTAACTAAGGTAGATGTCTATCCATAGAATGTTGACATACACCTTGAAATATCGTTAACCGGTTTTACCGATTTTTTTCACTCCGTTGCGATTCTAATAAACATTTTCAAAAGTAGGTAAGAAAAGCAAGCGTAAGCGGAAACGGGAGTAAAGCGTTTGCTATTTTAAAGGCGTAAGAGGAAACGGAAGGAAAACGTCGAATCTTATACAGGCCTTTTCTTAACAGTTGTAATACGCAGAATAGTAACCTGTCAACCACCTTTACCAAGGCAGTAAATGACGTACAAGACAGTGGATTGAGCGTAAGATTAGCCGCCCAAAAGTGAGGGACAGAAAAATCAACACTGCCGGATCCATTAAACATCCACCCCCCGAGTAACCATTTGCTTTGTACACCAAACATTGGTCGCTAAGCCGATATTTATTCACAAATCGAAGAGAAAACACGATAAGCACTCAGCAGGGTGGCTGACACATCAGTTTGCGTCGAGTGTTTTCGTGGAGAAATGTTGTTTTGTCGATGTACGAAAACTGGGCCAGGTGTACGAAGACTGGGCAACTTAGGAGTTTTGGGAAAAATGGCATAATTTTGAACATACGTCGATCAAGCAGCCAATCGTTTTATATATTGAAGGTAAGTAAATGGGGTATCTTCAAAAGAAATTTTAGAAATTTTCGTGCCACAGAAGAAAAGATATAGCGATTACAAACTAAAGTGTATGAAAACTGGGCAACACACTGTACAAAATTTTACCCTGAGGTTGATTACAACCATGAATTTAAAATAAGAATTTTGAATGATTTGATCAATTTCCGATACAGAAAGAATGACTACAACACCGGCGTTCAGTTGCAGCTTGCCAATTTTACGAAGTTATACCCAATCATCTACTTTGATCTACGAAACATGAAAGAAAGTGCGACAGGCGACTCAAAAAAGCTCGAATTCCATTACAGACTGAATGCAGCCGCTAACGCTCAAGATTATACGGTCTTCGCCTTTGTTTTGAATGAAAAAGAATTCGAGATGAAGCAAATTAGTAATGAGCTTGTCGTCGTCTAGACAAATGAATGAAAAATTGAAAAAAAATTTGAATATAATATATACACAATGAGCACAACTTATCATCCATATAAAATTGCACTGACTGATGGCCAGAAAAAGAAACTTCAAAAAGCTTATGTAACAAAGATGCCTGTTGGTCTGAAAGTCAAACCAAACCAAATTGGGCGTGGTGACGATCTTCTTCTCACTGAAACTCAAATCAAGCGTTTGAAAAAAAGATCGGCGGCAGGGCAAGGAATGGTAATAAAATTTAGCCAGACACAACTTCAGAAAACTGCGCAACGTGGTGGAAGTTTGTTTTCTGCTATGCTTGGTTTGGCAAAACCTTTGATAAAACCAGCTCTTGGAGCATTAGCAAGTGCAGGTTTGAGTTTTGGCGCTGAAAAGGCGTTGAAAAAGATATTTGGTTATGGTTTTGGATCAAAGGAAATTGAGCTTTATAATCTTGTCCAGCAAATGACTCCTACTCAGAAAAAGGCTGCAGAAAAATATCTTGTTGGCCAGGGTTTGGCGAAAGGAGGCGGCGCGTAATACGGCGGTTTCCTTGGTATGTTGGCGTCTATCGGAGTGCCTTTAGCCATTGATTTAGTTCGAAAAATAATTGGAAAAGGTATGCAAGCGCAACCACCACCACCACCACGAAGAAGACGATCACCGGGAATACCAAAAGGTAGAGGAATGCAAATTCAACCTCCACCTTTCTACGGAACTTGGGATGATTATTATCGATTAAAAAAAAAACTGAAATTTGAAGATAAACCTCTTTCCAACATTGATCTGATAAAATGGTGCAACTTTTTACGAATACCCATCAAAGGTATTTTTAGCAGAAACGAAAAAAAACCTTTTTTTCATTCCCCATGCATTATCAACTTGAATGATTTCGGAAGTTTGGGAACTCACTGGGTATGTTGTTGGCCAAAAGGAAAAGGTATTTACGAGTATTTCGATTCATTTGGGTTTCCACCACCTTTGGAATGGGAACAAGAGATGTCAATGCATGGGATGAAACATTTTTTCAGAAATGACAACCAAATTCAATGGGAACAAAGTGTGAGATGTGGTTATTACTGCCTTCTCTTTTTAAACGAAAGAAATAAAGAAACAAGTTTTGCCGATATTTTGGAAATGTTCTCCAATGATTTACTTCACAATGAGGAAATTGTGAAAAATTATTTTTCTTGATTATATAAAAAATGGAAAAAGTGTACTGTGTGAAAGAAAAAAGGCACACACCAAATGTACCTGGGAGTGAAAAAGTTGTTAAAACAAAAAAAAGAAATAGAAGAGTCTTGTTAGTAAAGTGCGCAAGTTGTGGAAAAATGAAATCCGCTGGTTTATTGCCGGGAAACTGAGTGAGCCCTCCCTTGCGGAGGGCAGTGGAATATTTGGCGATGTTGCTATGGCAGTTGGTGATCTTGCAATTACAAAAGGAATCCCATATCTTGCGAAAAAAAGTGTTGAAGCTGGAAGATATTACGCTTCTGAAGCAATGAGAGACCCTAAATTGCAAAAGAAAGCAATTAATTACACTATTAACAAAGCCCGCCCAGTTATTCAAAAAGTTGGAAGTGAAATGTTTGATCAACTTTCAACTAAAGTTCGACCAAACCAACGTTACAAAACTGACAGACCTGATTTGGACGGCGCCGGATTTGATATACATGCTGCAATTGGAAAATTTCCGAAACCAAAAAAAGGTTGGACATTGCCAGGTCATAATTTCACAGGGCCATATAACCCTCTTGAAAAGCAGGTTAAATTCAATCCAGAAACGGGTGAAATTCTTGAAATATATCAACAACCCACAGGTGCTACAGATGCGATTGCAATGCAACATGATGTTGATTATGATGTTTGTTCCAACCGTGAAAAAAAGTATGGTGAAAACCTGAAAAAATGCAAAAACAAAGCGGATAAAAAAATGGTTAAGTCTCTTGACGCAGTTCCTTACAAACAAAGGCAGTGGGGTCATGCTGTTGCAAGAAATGCAATTTATGCTAAACAAAAGTTAGGGTTGGGTTTGAAAAAACAAAAAGGGACTGGCAAATATAAAAATGTTTATGAAGAACCTTGATTGGCTTTCAACCACCATTTTTCAAACTCCTTTTTTTGCGAGCCACCATCTTTCTAAGTTTTTGGGAAAGTGATTAAACATATATTTCATAATTTCTTTTTTATTTGGCCAACATTCAGAAGGTACTTTTTCAAAATAATTGTACAGAAAACAGTGGTAGTTCACTGAATTGCCGGTCATCTTCTGATATTGATTAATTACGTTGCCAAGAAAATCTACCTCGCTGGAAGAAAACATTTCTTTTATATCCAATTTTTGCAAAACCTTGTTTAAATAATCATTATTCGTTGGAAGATCAGTGGAACTTCTTCTCCAATTTTCTTCTTCAAAATATTCATAATCATCACATTCAAACACTCTACCACATTTTTGACATGCATGACATAACTCATTCACCACATAAATTAATTTCTCATCGCATGAAGGACAACGATCAATCTTTTTTGATAACAGGTTTATTTCATTTTTTTGCAACATTTCTTGCATTTTTGGCGAAATTTTCTCACCTTGCAAACAACCAAACGGGTCGTCCATTTTTTATTGTGTATAGTATACAATGAGCTCCCGTATTTTCAATAAATTGTCAAAAATTTATTACAGCCCGCAAGGGTATTGGAAAGGTTTTGCAGCAATTAAGAAATTAGCCCAGGCAGTGAAAGTTTCGGAAAATGTGGCTCAAAACTGGTTAATAAAACAAGCTCTTTGGCAAGTTTATTTACCAGCCCCACGGTACATTCCAAGACCGAAATTTGACGTTCCTGTTCCAAACAAAGTTCACCAAGCCGATCTTTTGTATCTCCCACACGATCGCCCACCACGCTTCCGTAAAACTTTTAAATATGCTCTCACAGTTGTAGATGTGGCCTCTCGATACAAAGAAGCCGAACCGTTGACCGCAAAAGAGGCTAAAGAAGTCGCAGCTGCTCTGGAACGGATTTATAGTCGTGGTCCTTTGAAGTGGCCGAAACTGCTTCAGGTCGATCCTGGTCGTGAGTTTATGGGTGCTGTGAATCAACTGCTTTCAAAACATAATGTCGAGGTTAGACGTGGTCGTGTGGATATTCACCGTGATCAAGCAATTGTTGAAAGATTCAACCGCACCCTTGCTGAACGGCTGTTTGGACACCAGTATGGGGTTGAAATAAGCCTCCCTGAGAATCAGCGGTTCACTGCGTGGGTGACCCGACTGCCAGCTGTTATTTCAGCTTTAAATAAAGAAGTCACTCGACTGACTGGTCAAAAACCTGTTGATGCTATTAAAAAGAAAACTGTTCCATCCAAACCCTCAACACCTTATCTGAGACCTGTTGGTGTGAACGAAAAAAAGCTCTCCTCCGGTTTGAGTGTTCGCTATCTTTATCAACCCGGTGAACTTGAAGGTAGTCGGCGAAGAGCTACCGACCCAATTTGGTCTTTGAATGTTTATGAGATTGAAAAAATTATGATAAAACCAGACGCTCCGGTTATCTATTATTTATTTGACGGACCAAAACGTTGGTTTGTCCGCGAAGAGCTTTTGGTTGTCCCTCCAGATACACAACTACCACCAGCAATCTAACAATGAAACTCGATCGGTTCTGTGTGAATACCGTCTTCCAATACCCAGCGTTTATCGTAATAAGCACTCAACCCCAGCTTCTTCTGTTCGTAAGTGACTATTTGTCCATCCCGCATTCTAAAACCTCTATTAGTTGCTATGTCCTTGTTGCCTTCCAATGCTTTTTTAAAACGCTGCCATGTGATCTCGTTTTGTTTCTTCGACACCCCTTTCGTGCTGAACTTTTTTTGTTTACCCTCAGATTCGTCAACGTAATAACATTTTGAACAGAGTGCTATCATTCTGCTGCCTTCACACTCGAGTTTAAAGAGTCCTGGGGTCCGACTGCTCCACTTGTCCCAAGCTAACCATTCTTTCTTTTTTACCTCAAATTCTGTTTGCAGCTCTGGTTTGACGATGTCTTCCAACTTTTCTGCGCTTATTGCCATATAATTACTGTCTGTGTCCATCTGAATCAATTCGAAATCTTTTCTGTCAACATATCTATCAAGAAAGTCATAATAGAATTCAAGCATTCGAAGTTTAGCCAATTGATATACAGCAATTCCAACCTGAAATGGTCTTTTTATTTTAATGTTTTTCTTTCTACTTTCCAACTCATACGCTTCCCCAATTTCTTCAAGATCACTGAAATATGCGCTTCGCAAAGCGCTGTCGACAACCTTTTCGTTTTTGGTGTAAATAACTTTTGTTTGCCGCTCCAAGGCTTCGATGAGCTTTCCATACCCACTATTTCCTAACAGTTTGAATACCTCAGCCAGCAGCGCCTTGCTTTTTTCTTTATCTCCAGTTCTACGAGCTTCAGTCACTTGCTCCACAAACCAAGTGAATATTTTTGATGGTTGGTAATCAATAGTTCGATAAATATTTGTGATCACTGCTCCATGTTCAAGATACCATCTAAGAAGAGGTGCGTATAATAATATCTTTTTTGCAGACAATGCCCCCACTAACTTCTTTCCGTCTCCGCGGTTCCTTTTTGTGTGTTTAAGATAGTCAAGCATATGTTGTGGCACAGCTTCAACAGGGACCTCTTTGTTGTAGAAGAACGGACACATTTCCTCAAACTTTGGGTATAAGTGCTTTGGGATCTCTATATCAACTTCTGCAAATCCAAACCATTTTTCTTCTTTGAGCCTTTGTGTCAGTATGGGAGCGGCGGCTTCGTTATTGTAATGCACGACCCTTCCTTTTCCACAAGGCATGTCTCTTAACATAGTTGACAAATACAAAGCGTTGGCGTCGTAACCCACTATATTTTTGCAAAAACAGGGTTCCGCTATTCGATGAGACCTTATTTTCGTAACTCCAACTTCATGTTCTCTTGTGAAAACAAGGCTCGGTCCTCCAACAACAGCTGCTTTCAACATCTCATACGCTTCTTTGCACGGGCTGTAAAGATCTGCGCCCCTCTCAACACATCCACGGAGCAAGTAATGTAAACTAACACCTGGAATACTTACAGCATCTTTCAAAATATCGATTCCTTTATCAGTGTAAAAAGCACGCATCTTTTCCAACGCCTCAAGACCAGGAGCTACATCGAGATTATTGTAGTAACGCAACCAGTCTGCGAAGGTTTTCATCCCTTTTTCTTCAAACAGCTTTTTGCAACCCTCCCATTCGGTTTTTGTGAGAAGATAACACCCTTTCAATTTTGAAAACCAATGCTCATAGTCAGGAAGCCCTTTGAAATCAAGCTTTTCAGGGCTGTCAAACCATTCGTATGGAAACCAAGATTTTTCACTTTCACATTCATAAGCTTTCACCCATTTATCATAACTTGTGCCTGGTCCTAAATAATTTATGATATCAAGAAAACGAGCTTTTTTAGTCAAAATGAACATAATTTTGTTTCCATTTTTTACAACTGTTACTCTATCTGCTTTATCAGCTACAAGTTCTGCAAAATGTTTTCTGATAAGATTCAAATCATATTTCCCAGAGTTAAACCCAAGAACTGGCACCTGATTACACCATTCTTCTATTTTTAAACGCTGTGTTTTTACAAGCATATTTATATCGTTAGGTATGAAGACTGCTCTTACTTGATCCCTTATATTTTTCATACGCCTCTCAAGTTCTTTCATAAACTTGCTAACAAGCACCGCAGGATCTCTTTCACAGATATGGGTAGGTTCTTTGTCTAAAGTATCACCTATGCTAACAGAGATTGGTACATGTTTATTTTCAATAGTTAGCCTTCCTGTTGGTTCTTTTCTTTGATTTTTATCTCCGTATGCTTCAAAGTCATATATAATTGTATGTGGATAACTTTGTGTTTGAGGTTTTGGTAAATTTATATTTATTTTTCTAACTTCACAAGACCATGCTTCGACTACATGGTAGCCAGGAGCTCGAAGCTTTTGTGTACGTGCAACAGTTGCTTTAAATCTATCTTCTCGTGTTTGGTTTTTATTTATTAATCTATTTCGATCATAAGGAAAACATTTTCGACACCCATGCCAATAACATCCGTGATATTGAAAAACAGTCTTTGTTTCATGGTTATAACCGTCTACAGGCGCACTCTCAACCCATCTTTCACCTCCATGTCCACAAACAGCGTGGTGGATGTGAATTTTACGAAGTGCTGCTTCTTTTTCAAGCCAGCGAAGAGATTCTGGAGAAGATGAATCTTTATTTGGATAAAAAGCTTTCTTAAAAGCTGTTTGCGGTAATTCAACTTTTTCAGCCGGACATTTAATCACCGTCTTTCCTTCCGCACATTTTTCGACATGCCGTTGAAGATTGCAAGCTTGAGTAGATCTTGTATGACAATGAACACATTCATAAACTTTTGCAATCTTCATAATATCTTTTATAATGAAAGCATGTTCTTCGTAAATTCCAATTATCAAAATATTTGTTAATTTGGCTGGCGGTGTCCTGCTAAGATGCCATACAACTTCACTATTCTGCAAACGTTCAGGCAAATATACACGAATACCCAACCCTTTGAAATTTTTTTCAACCTTATCAAGTTCAGCTAAAGATGTTTTATAACAGTCTTTTGGAACAGCTTTGCGGTTGAAAAAACCTTTTGCAAGTTCCCGTGCTGCTTTTGTACTTCGATCTGGTCTTGAACCTCGGTGTACCGCAATACAACGCCAAAGACATAAATTGTCTTTGTAAGTGTCTAAAGCAATCATATTATTACTATTTGAAAGGTTACGTAGCCAATCTGGTAATGGTCCCGTTCCTAAAAGCGCTTGACGATCGAGCACCACCTTTACATCAACATTAAAGTAAGCTTCAAACACCCATTTTGTGTCCGGTCTTTCGATGTTGTCAGAGTCCAGACGTACCTTCTCCCGCTCACTCAACCATTTTTCCGCATCAGAAAAATTATTAAACCATGGTGAGCCTTTGTTAGTGTAATAAATAGTAACCGTTCCATCTTCAATGTTGCGTATCTGATTTGAAAAAACATGTCTTACATAAAACGATGTGTTAACTTTCTCTTTTATTTTTTTCATAAAAACAGGTGTTAAATCTTTTTCAAGATCTCGAATAAAACGCCATCTAATAAAGCGGCGCCCTCTCTCTTCTTCTCCCTTATATTCAGCAGTATCATATAAATCAAGAATTTCATTTTGATAGTTTGTTACATTTCGGATAGTTTCCCGAGAAATTGGATCAAACTTTCTCAAAATTTCTTGTGTTTTTCTCCCCCTTCTACGAGGTGGAGCAATTGGTTGATATGTTTTTGGAATTAATGGTTTCTTTTCCACTTTCTCAAAAATTGGTTCATCCAAAATGTTTTTAATAGTTTTTTGTACAGCAGGGGCGTCCTCTGCAAGAAATTGGTCTAAAGCTTGTAACGTTGCTGGATCTAGTTCTTTCAATAACTCTTCAAGGTTTATGTTTTGTGCTGTCATTTCAACTCGGGTATAACACTTATTTGTCCTCCTTTAATTGAATATATTTTTTGGTGGGGCGGTTATTTTGGTTAAGTAGTAATAGGTGAATTAACCAAATACTTCCTGATTGTCAGAGGTTTATTTAAGAATTTTAAAGCTCCCACTATAACAATAACAAGCGAGCAGCTTGTTATTGTAATAGTGGGAGCTTTAAAATTCTTAAATAAACCTCTGACAATCAGGTGGTATTTGGTTAATTCACCTATTACTACTAAACGACATATTTGTCCCTACGAAAACAACAGGAACTAACAAGTCCTCCTGTTACGAAAGTCCGACGTGATGTTTTGCCGAAGAAATCTCTAGCTTTCACTGCAATTAAATCAGAAAATCTCAGGCTATGTTAGGCCTTCAGAACAGATATTCCCCGAAATGAACCGTTGGGTGCCCCTGATACATACACCAGTATACACCCAACACTTAACGCTCAAATAATTCATTTCTCGTTTTTTTTTATCCACTGCCGAGCCAAACGAGCCACCAAATCTAAATGCCTTCAAAAATGGCCCTGTGTCCTGTAGTTGCTCCCTTGATTTAACCTCTCCCTTACAAGAAAACATGTGTGATGTACATCATCATGCCTGTAAGAGTATTTAATAGACAATGAAAACGAATTTAAACTGGAACTTTTTAATGGAACTATTAATGTGACGATAGATCACTATCCTTATAAAAGGTGGTCAACACTCGAGACTATGAATCTTTCACACTTGATTTCAAGAGACAACTGGACTTTTCAAAGCCAAGAAAGAAGATGCCATGTAACCACGTCTAATCTTGGTCCCAGTTTCTCCGTCGAAAAAAATCAAATGTCCCGACCCCCGAGCAAAGGTACTCGATCAAACCTCCCACTGAGGGGATAGACTTCGCCGTCAAATCCCCACCCCTTGCCCGCACTCCCCCCCCCCCACGGGGTTTACATTGATAGGCGCATAATATGAGAGTTTGTAGGGAGCTGCATGAAATTCGATTGAAAATAATCGGCAGTTTCCCGTGGAAAATACCTAAAAATCAAAATAGATTTTGAAAAACCTTACCTGTTGTGTGTCTGCTGTGTCGTTACCGCTTTTGCGAACTTCTGGAGGCCGTTTGGGGCGATATTCTGTTGAACGGTCGATGGGACGTCTTGTCACGTACTGGCTTTACTTTGACATGATGTCGCATCGACCGTTAAACAGAATATCGCCCCAAACGGCCTCTAGAGACTCGGAAAAACGGCAAACACACAACAGGTAATGGTCTTCAAACTCTATTTCGCTTTTTACGTTTTTTGCACGGAAAATTGCCCATTTTATATATTTTGGATCGAATTTCAGCTCAATACAAACAACTCTCGTATTACGCTTTGGTTTAAACTGTGGACGAAGCATCGGCTTTGTCTTTAATCAACCTGGCAACCAGGAAAAACTGTCATCAGTAGTTGCTTAACACGGCACATGTATCTTGCTTTTCGTCCACTTCCTTCGGAGCTACCGTTCTTACATAAGCGTTCAGCTGTACATGAGGTTTATTCTCGTTTGGTTGAAACAGGATCCCCGCGTCAGGAAAATAATGCATCAGTCAATTCCAGCGGTGCCCATCCCCCCCCCGGGCATTAGCCGAGCATTTGCTCATGTGTCAATCCCGGGGGTGGGGCATTTGAAATTTTATCACTGCCCGGGGGTCGGGCATTTGCCTACCCCCGGGACGACCCCGGGGCACTTGACATCTTTGTCAGGTTTTGGTCTCGCATGTAATATATGGATTTTACAGTTGATCCACGTGACGTGTGAACGGAAACCTCAGCACGTGATCCGAGTCTTCAAATAAACAAGCTACTTTCAGTGAGGTAACGGAGATCACAAGGGAAATATTGAAGATCTCATTGAAATTTCCGAAAATGGCTTCTATCTTTGTAGAAGCAAGGGGTTGTGACGGGACAAATCTTTGTTTTATCGAGAGACCGCGTTATTTTCTGGGTTCGCTTCTCGTCAGTGGTTCAAAAACGTTTTAGACGACTAGAAGGAGGTGAAATTATGTCAATTATTTTGCTGACGCGTGATTCCTGTTTCAACCGAACGAGAACAAACCTTGGAGCTGAACGCTTGTGTAAGAACGGTAGCTCCGAAGGAAGTGGACGAAAACCAAGATGCATCTGCCGTGTCAAGCAATTACTGATGACAATTTTTCCTAGTTGCGAGGTTGATTAAAGACAAAGCCGACGCTTCGTCCACAGTTAACCAAAGCGTAATGTGAGTTGTTTGTATGGAGCTGAAATTCGATCCAAAATGTAAATGGTCAGTATTCCGCGCAAAATACCTAAAAAGCGAAATAGGTTTGAAGACCATTACCTGTTGTGAGTTTGCTGTATTTTTGCCACTTTTCCGAGCTTCTGGAGGCCGTTTGGGGCGATTTTCTGTTTAACGGTCGATGCGACATCTGTCAAAGTAAAGCCAGTACGTGACAAGACGTCGCTTCGACCATTAAACAGAATATCGCCCAAAACGGCATCCAGCAGAAATGTAAATGGTCAGTATTCCGCGCAAAATACCTAAAAAGCGAAATAGGTTTGAAGACCATTACCTGTTGTGAGTTTGCTGTGTTTTTGCCACTTTTCCGAGCTTCTGGAGGCCGTTTGGGGCGATTTTCTGTTTAACGGTCGATGCGACATCTGTCAAAGTAAAGCCATTACGTGACAAGACGTCGCTTCGACCATTAAACAGAATATCGCCCAAAACGGCATCCAGCAGTTCGGAAAAGCGGTAAAGACACAGCAAACACACAAAGATAAGGTTTTTCAAACTCTATTTTGATTTTTAGGTATTTTCCACAGAAAACTGCCGATTATTTTCAATCGAATTTCAGCTTTATACAAACTCTCATATTAGGGACTGTTCGTTATTTATGCCTAAGGGGGGGCCGGTGTTTAGAGTGGGGGGGTAAAATTTTCAAAATCAATGAAAAAGGGGAGGAGTTTTTTTAAATACAGTAGAAATAAGGGGGGTAAACTTTTAGAAACTGTTGTTTCAACACTTGTGTAGCCATTTTGCAGACATATTTAAAAAGTTGATCTCTTTTTCGAGAATTCTATTTCCAAAGAACCTGGTCTTTATAGTTTGAAAAGCCAAGAAAACGTGAGTAGCGTTATTTAAAGGTTCCAATATATAACTTATTAAATCCCTTTAAAATACATGCAATCTGACATTTAATATTAGCAAAACCCACAC
>CAXIQD010000049.1:0-32000 GCA_964030785.1 Siderastrea siderea
GCCAGGAAAATAATCAATTTTCGCAGTAATTAATGTTGCGGTAACGAATTTGGATGCTTGAATCTCTCGAAATAAGAGTCCGACTGCTCTGATTTAAATTTTCTCGTAATTCGTATGCTTTTAACGTTGTTCTACATATGAGATCAATCCTCAAAGTCAATCATAAACGGAGTTATTTTGCTTGAAGATTACTTCCGGCGTTCTCTATTAAAGCCACAACAACCAAGAGGCGCCCCTGTTACGTTTTCACCCGAAGTTTTGACTGCCTGAAAACGATTAACTTACATCAAAACTGCTTTGAAAATCTAATCAATGTACACTATAGTTTATAAGCTTTTAGAAAACGTTAAAGTGGGTGAAATATCCTAAAAGGGTAAAAAGTTCAGTATAGTCTTTTGAAGTTGACCAATTAGATTCGTATGCCAGGATTTTAGTATTAATCGAGCTGAAAAATTCTGTTGTGGTAGTGACTTCATATGCTTGAATCTTCTAAAATAAGAGCCTGATTATTTTGATTTAAATTTTTCTCTACACATCGTATCAATCCTTAAAGTCAAACAGAGTACTTAGGATTCGAATTTACATGCAGCGTTCTCTGTAAAAGCAAAAACAACAAACATGCGCCTCATTTACGTTCACGCCCAAAGTTGTGACTGCCTGAAAACGATTAACTTGAATCAGAGTTCCTTTGACATTCTAATAAATGTAAACTATAGTTTGTAAGCTTTTAGAAACGCTTTAACGAGTAAAACACCTTCAAAGAGGAAATAGTTATAGCCTTTTGAAGTTGACTAATTAATTTCGTATGCCCGAAAAACGCATAGTTATCGCAGTAATTGATGTTGCGATAGCGAATTCAGATGCTTGAGTCTCTTAAAATAACAGTCCGATTGCTTTGATTTAAATTTTCCTGTAATTCTTATGCTCGTAACGTTTTCCTACATATGGGATCAATCCTCAAAGTCGAACACAGACAGAGTTATTTTCCTTTGAGATTACTTGCGGCGTTCTCTCTTAAGCCGAAAACAAGAAATACGCGAACCTTTTACCTTCGCGTCCGAAGTTTTGACTGCCTGAAAACGATTAACTTCGATCAAAACTCCCTTGAGATTCTAGTCAATGTAAACTATCGTCTGTAAGCTTTTAGAAAACTTTTAATTGAGTGAAATACCTTAAAAGGGTAGAAAGTTATGGTCTTTTGAAGTTGACCAATTATATTCGTACCCCGAGCAATTAACTATTTATCGGAATTATTAGTGTTGCGGTAGCGACTTCGTATGCTTGACTTTTCTAAAATAAGAGCCTGATTATTTTGATTTAGATTTTGTCCCAATCCTTATATACTTAGCGTTTTACGACACATGAGATCAATCCTCAAAGTCAAACAAAGAGTTATTTTGCTCCCACTTTTCTTGCGGCGTTCTCAGTTAAAGCGAAAACAGCAAACGCGCGCCCCTTTTACGTTCGCACCCGAAGTTTTGACTCCCAGAAAATTATAAACTTGAATCAGAATTGCTTTATCATTCTAATCAATGTAAACTATAGTTTGTAAGCTTTTAGAAAACGCTTTAGCGAGTGAAACACCTTCAAAGAGGAGATAGTTATAGCCTTTTGAAGTTGACTAATTGATTGATTGATTGATTGACTAATTAATTTCGTATGCCAGGAAATCGCATAATTATTGCAGTAATTGATGTTGCGGTACCAAATTCAAATGCTTGAATCTCTTAAAATAACAGTCTGATTGCTTTGATTTAAATTTTCCTGTAATTCTTATGCTCTTAAAGTTTTCTTACATATGAGATCAATCCTCAAAGACGAACACAAACAGTTATTTTCCTTTGAGGTTACTTGCGGCGTTCTCTGTTAAGCCGAAAACAAGAAATACGCGAACCTTTTACCTTCGCGCCCGAAGTTTTGACTGCCCGAAAACGATTAAGTACGATCAAAACTCCTTTAAGATTCTAATTAATGTAAGCAATCGTCTATAAGCTTTTAGAAAACGTTTAATTGAGTGAAATACCTTAAAAGGGTAGAAAGTTATGGTCTTTTGAAGTTGACCAATTATATTCGTACCCCGGGCAATCAACTATTTATCGGAATTATTAGTGTTCTGGTAGCGACTTCATATGCTTGACTCTTCTAAAATAAGAGCCTGATTATTTTCATTTAGATTTTGTCGCAATCGTTATATACTAAGCGTTTTTCTACACATGAGATCAATCCTCAAAGTCAAACAAAGAGTTATTTTGCTCCCACTTTTCTTGCGGCGTTCTCAGTTAAAGTGAAAACAACAAACACGCGCGCCCGTTTTACGTTCGCACCCGAAGTTTCGACTGCCAGAAAATGATAAACTTGAATCAGAATTGCTTTATCATTCTAATCAATGTAAACTATAATATGTAAGCTTTTAGAACACATTGAAGTGATTGAACTATGTTAAAAGAATAGAAAGTTGTAGTCTTTTAAAGTTGACCAATTAAATTCGTACGCCAGGAAAATAATCAATTTTCGCAGTAATTAATGTTGCGGTAACGAATTTGGATGCTTTAATCTTTTGAAATAAGAGTCCGACTGCTCTGATTTAAATTTTCTCGTAATTCGTATGCTTTTAACGTTGTTCTACATATGAGATCAATCCTCAAAGTCAATCATAAACGGAGTTATTTTGCTTGAAGATTACTTCCGGCGTTCTCTATTAAAGCCACAACAACCAAGAGGCGCCCCTGTTACGTTTTCACCCGAAGTTTTGACTGCCTGAAAACGATTAACTTACATCAAAACTGCTTTGAAAATCTAATCAATGTACACTATAGTTTATAAGCTTTTAGAAAACGTTAAAGTGGGTGAAATATCCTAAAAGGGTAAAAAGTTCAGTATAGTCTTTTGAAGTTGACCAATTAAAGTCGTACGTCAGGATATTAGTATTAATCGACCTGAAAAATTTGTGTTGTGGTAGTGACTTCATATGCTTGAATCTTCTAAAATAAGAGCCTGATTATTTTGATTTAAATTTTTCTCTACACATCGTATCAATCCTTAAAGTCAAACAGAGTACTTAGGATTCGAATTTACATGCAGCGTTCTCTGTAAAAGCAAAAACAACAAACATGCGCCTCATTTACGTTCGCGCCCAAAGTTGTGACTGCCTGAAAACGATTAACTTGAATCAGAGTTCCTTTGACATTCTAATAAATGTAAACTATAGTTTGTAAGCTTTTAGAAACGCTTTAACGAGTAAAACACCTTCAAAGAGGAAATAGTTATAGCCTTTTGAAGTTGACTAATTAATTTCGTATGCCCGAAAAACGCATAGTTATCGCAGTAATTGATGTTGCGGTAGCGAATTCAGATGCTTGCGTCTCTTAAAATAACAGTCCGATTGCTTTGATTTAAATTTTCCCGTAATTCTTATGCTCGTAACGTTTTCCTACATATGGGATCAATCCTCAAAGTCGAACACAAATAGAGTTATTTTCCTTTGAGATTACTTGCGGCGTTCTCTCTTAAGCCGAAAACAAGAAATACGCGAACCTTTTACCTTCGCGCCTGAAGTTTTGACTGCCTGAAAACGATTAACTTAGATCAAAATTCCTTTGACATTCTAGTCAATGCAAACTATCGTCTGTAAGCTTTTAGAAAACGTTTGATTGAGTGAAATACCTTAAAAGGGTAGAAAGTTATGGTCCTTTGAAGTTGACAAATTATATTCGTACCCCGGGCAATCATCTATTTATCGGAATTGTTAGTGTTGCGGTAGCGACTTCATATGGGAATGAAGGCGCGGCACGTTTTTGTTTATATAGAATCGATTCCAGTGGCAACACTTTCGATTGTTTTCTCTGTTATCGAATTTTTTTTAGACCAAAAAAGAAAGAAAACGAAACATTGCAATTGACCGTCCAGAGTCGAACTCAGATCGTTCATGTGATACCAAGCCTCCCGCACCACTATTCTACCAGGATGATTCACCAAACACCCTAAACATTTAATTATATAATGTGCAGGAGCCGATTGTGGCTCCTGATGATGCGCCCTCATTAACTGATACATCCATCACAGGTGACCCTATCCTTTTTCCTAAAATAAGAGCTAACAATCGCCTTATCCTAGCCTAGTTTTATTTAATGATCAGAGACTAATTTCGACCTTATTCAGGTGCACTAAACTAGAGCAGAGATCGAGCATTGTGAGAGGCTTGGTTACAAATAATGGCATTGATCGTTAACGAAAGGGAAAAAAAGCGGACAAATACCTCCTCTCGCTCAAACCTTGTATAAATTTCTACGATCGTTCGGTTTCGTTTCGGCCCTTCGCATTTGAACCCGACGAATTTTCGCTTCTCTCTGAGAACTAATTTTTTTAACAAAACGATGAGTTAATTCCTAATTCGGCAATTTGTTGAAATTTTTTCACAGAAAACAGATAAAAGAATTCAGGTAAAAGTTGTGACGAAAGCTTACATTGTTTAATCATCAAACCGTACCAAAGACAGTTTGGTTTAAGAAGGCGTTTGAAAGTTCAGAGTTAAACTTATTTTCGGAGAAACCAGAAGCCAGTCTCAATAATTAATGCATTTTTGTGAATAAATAAAGTACTTTTATTATTCCACTGTTGTGTCACTTTATCGCATAAGGGCAAGAGAACGCACAGTTACTATTATGTATTACACTATACAATCCCGGTTTGACCGGTTTTCTTTTGCAGTGCTAAAGGAGGACGAACTGAAGGAAAAAAAAAAACAGTGGAATAATAACTTAGGATCTCTTTTTCGATGTAGGTAAGTGGTTTCTTATGTTACCCTTTAAATCATACTGGAAAAAATGTTTTAAGAGCCACGTTAAATCTTCGCGATCGCAAAATTATGTGGGAAAGTTGTCACTGTCCCCGTCCGGAAAAGTGTGTTCATTTCAGTTATATATCACAGGAGAACTTGAAACTTGGCCAGAGAATAGCTTATAATTTACGAAAAAATACTCCAATTGAAAACTTTTGTATAAAGGCAACCTACAAAAGGATCAGTCCGTTTGTTTCGCTGAGTGGACTACGAGACAAACTTAAAAGTGTATGTTTAGCACTTTAAAGTTAAAGTTTTCTGAAAGAATTTGCTTCCATCTACTATATATAGAAAGAAGAACTATCCCTAAATGCTTGGGGACAAGTTATCGAACTAAGTAAATTTTTTCTACCACATTTAATCCGTGGACAATTCACCTTGGCAGAACAACATAAAAATCTGAATCAGCTCACAAATCATGCGGACCCGCGAGGAAATAGATTCTATTCCGTCACCGCACTGAGGGCTCATATGAGATAGCATTGCGCCTGCGCGAACTCAGTGTGTTGCCGCCTTTCAAAGCGAACAGACGTTTATATTTAGTTCTAAGCAATAATTTGCTTTTAAGCCCGAGAAATGCCTGACAACGAGAAAGGTAATACTTCCGTCCAAAAGAAGGACACAGCTGGGCAGAAAAGGAAAGCTAGCGATAGCTCAAGGGCAAAAGGTACGCCCGAACACAACGAAGCTAATGTCGTCGTGGAAAATGGCGCCATAATTGGCGCGTCTCCTCGACAAGGCGAAGGTTCTTCGTCTGCCGTTTTATCTGCCATTCAAAAAGGGCTTACCCAAATGTCTGGAACTCTGGCTAATGCCATTACAGAGGCTTTTAAGTCGCTTAAGGACGATCTAGAAATTTCATATGGCGAAGGACAAGAGGAAGATCTCCTCGGTTCAGACCACGAGGGCGAGCCCCCCGCGAAGAAGAAGCGCGAAGATGCGAACGACAACAGTCAGAAAAACATGGATGTGGACGCGTCTGTCGGGCAGTTGCTCGACAGGTCCAATACAACTTCTAATGAAGGCAAAATTAAAGTGCTGAGTAGCTTAAAACAAGATCTACAGAAGGAGGAAACGGGTCCGAAAGTGGACACCGAACTGGCAAGCATTATTGATACACTGATAAAAGACGGGCTGCCTGAGGAAAAACTTCAGGACAAGATGAACAAATATCATCGCCCTGAAAATTGCGAAAGCCTGACGAAAGTACGTGTAAATCAGGCAGTGTGGGATAACTTGAGCCCCTCTGTCACTCACAAGACGTTCGGATGCAAAAAGTGCAAACGTCTTTATTCAAAGGTATGTGTGCCTTGACTGGTATGATCAATAAACTTGTGGAACAAATACCTACGTTTGCGGCTGGAAACGAGTTGCTTCAAGAGGCTACTGATGCCTTTGCTCTGTTTGCTAATGCTAATACGGAGCTTAATCACAGGCGTAGAGGGTTCATAAAGCCTGACCTGCATAATGACTACAAACATTTATGTTCCTCATCCCTTGCCATCACAGATCAGCTGTTTGGGGATGATTTACCAAAGCAGGTTAAAGATTTGACAGAAGTCAATCGTGTTGGGAAAAAGGTCACAACACATAGTGGGTCATTCTCCAGGTCTCATTTTGATTCTAGAAATTCTAGAAACTACATGCCACACTCTTCGAGCCGTGGACGAGGATACCGTCAGGCCCGGAGGCCTTTTTTAGGCTTTCGATACAACGATCGGCAAACAAACCCTCCGAGCCAAAGGAAGACAAAGCAAGGGAAGTCAAAGTAGACAATAACAGCCTGGATCATGTTTCTAATATTGATGTTGAGGTGAGCAAAACTCTACATGTGTCTAATGACTGTATTGCTGGCCGACGGAAACATTTTTCCTCTCAATGGCAGAATATTACATCTGATCACTTTATTTTTGAAAGTGTGACTCAGTACAAAATTGAATTTGCTGAAGGGTTCCCTCAGCAAGAGACTGTCTCAAGGGAAATTAGCTTTTCCTTGCAGGAACAACAAATTATTCAAAATGAAATTGACAAATTGCTGAATAAAGGAATGATCAAAGAAACAACTCACTGTGAAGGGGAATATATCTCTACTATATTCATCCGCCCTAAGAAAGATGGCACTTATAGGCTCATATTAAATTTAAAAAATCTTAATGAGCATGTGGAGTATCATCATTTCAAGATGGATACCCTACAATCTGCTATCCGGCTTATGAAACAGAATTGCTACATGGCTTCCGTAGATTTACGGGATGCCTATTACTCGGTCCCCATTGATGAGGAATATCAAAAGTTTCTTAGATTTAGCTGGAGAGGAAAACTGTTTCAGTTCACCTGTTTACCTAATGGCCTTTCCTCTGCCCCACGCCTATTTACAAAAATTTTAAAACCTGTTTATGCTACCCTTAGAAAGAAAGGGCATCTAAATGTGGGAAATATTGATGACTCATATCTCCAAGGGGATACAGTACATGAATGTCAGACTAATGTTACTGATACTTGTGGTTTATTTACTAAACTGGGTTTTATTATACACCCGGTGAAATCAGTGCTAAGACCAGCCCAGATTCTTGTTTTTCTGGGTTTTGTTCTGAATTCTGTCAGTATGACTGTGTGCCTGCCTACTGAAAAGGCCTTTCGAATCAAAGAGTGGTGCAGTAGGCTTATTGGCAGTACCACCATGTCTATTCAAGAACTTGCAGAAGTTATTGGACTACTAGTGTCTAGCTTCCCAGGTGTGCTTTATGGCCCTCTCTTCTATAGACACTTAGAACATGACAAAATTGTGGCACTTAGACAAAATAAGGGAAACTATCAGGCACATATAAAATTATCGCAAGAAAGCCTTGCAGAACTACAGTGGTGGTGCAATAATATTGAGACTGCCGATTACCCTATTTGTACACCAAATGCAAAGATTGACGTTACTTTGTATACTGACGCCTCAAACGATGGGTGGGGTGCAGTCATGGGTGGAGAAAAAACAGGAGGCAGATGGACTGAAACTGAATCAGCCAATCACATTAACTGCCTTGAACTCATGGCTGTTCTCTTTGGTTTGAAAGCTCTTTGTATTAATATGAAATCAGTACATGTACGCATTTATTCAGACAATACCACTACTGTTAACTATATTAACTCTATGGGAGGCACACATTCCATGGAGTGCAATTCTGTCGCCAAGGAGATTTGGCTGTTCTGTATCCAGAGAGAGATCTGGATCTCTGCAGCTCATATCCCGGGGAAGGACAATATCCAGGCAGACAGAGAGTCTAGAGTTTTTATTGACAATAAGGAATGGATGCTTAGGCAGGACATTTTTGGGAAAATTACAGAAATTTGGGGAGAACCCACTATAGACCTTTTTGCCTCAAGGCTAAATGCACAGGTCGCTTGTTATGCATCTTGGAGACCTGATCCTGGAGCAACTTATGTAGATGCTTTTTCCATCAGCTGGGAAAACCAATTTTTCTATGCTTTTCCCCCATTTAGTTTGATTGCTCGCTGCCTGCAGAAGATAGCAATGGAAAAGGCAGAGGGCATAATGATTGTTCCTGTATGGCCAACTCAGCCATGGTACTCGCAGCTGTTACACCTGATCGTGGATGTTCCAAGGACACTTCCACAACAACTGACCACACTCAAAATGCCAGGGAGAGAACACGAGCCACACCCGCTAATCAAGAAGATGGTTCTGATGGCATGCAGATTATCAGGGAATCCCTTGCAGCACAAGGGATTTCTCAGAAGGCTAGAGACATCATCCTACAATCTTGGAGGCAAGGAACTCAAAAACAGTACTCGTCCTACATTAAGAGGTGGATTTCATTCTGTCATAGACAACAAATTGATTGTGTTTCCCCCACTATATCTCAAGCGTTAGATTTTTTAGTTGAACTGTATGAAAGTGGAATAGGATATAGTGGTATAAACACTGCTAGGTCGTCTCTGTCATGTGTTGTCACACCTATAAATGGGATATCATTGGGCTCTCACCCTACGGTCACGAGGTTCCTCAAAGGTGTTTTTGAATCAAGACCAACAGCACCACGATATACACAAACATGGGATGTTGGCAAAGTACTCAGCTACCTTCAGACCATACCAAACTCAGAGGATGTATCATTAAAGGATTTGACATTAAAAACTGCCATGCTAGTATCATTAGTGTCTGCCCAAAGAGGGCAAACTATTCATTACCTTAATCTTAATGATATGATTAGTTCCGAAACTTCGATTACATTTGCATTGAGTAGACCACTCAAACAATCAAAACCAGGAGTTAAGCCTATGGTAGTTCAGTTTACTTCATATCCTGCTGACCCTCGTATTTGCGTGGTCACTATTCTTAAGATGTACCTAGCCCGTACTAGGTGTAAACGTGGTGATCATAAACAATTGTTTATTAGTTATCTGAAGCCTTTCAAGCCAGTGTCTAGAAGTACTATTAGCAGGTGGATTAAGGTTGTTATGTGCAGCTCTGGGATAAATGTAGAAGTTTTCAGGCCACACAGCACCAGGGCTGCAGCCACATCCAAAGCAGGTGCAAGTTGTGTTCCTTTAGATCAGATTTTATCAACAGCTGGGTGGAGCTCAGTCTCCACATTTGCTAAGTTTTATAACAAACAAATTGATGTCAAGAACAGTTTTGCTGAAAGTGTTTTGCAGTCTGTAAACTAAGTAGTTGTTGTAACAAGTTTCATTGTTATTCTGCAGTCAAATAAATTGTGTTACAGAATATGGATTCTGTGTTGACTGTCTTGCATTTGTGAGCAGTGGGCTTTGAAGTCTCATGTGAGCCCTCAGTGCGGTGACGGAATAGAATTCAAAAATTAAACGAGACTTACCTGGAAGTTGAAGTTTGATTGGAATTCTATTCGTCACCAAGCGCTGAGGGATTACATGCCCTCCCAGTTTAGACCCTCCCACTTACTTGACAGGGAGTTTCCCCACTGCACACATGGTAAGTGCTTTAAAAACTGAGTTCGCGCAGGCGCAATGCTATCTCATGTAATCCCTCAGCGCTTGGTGACGAATAGAATTCCAATCAAACTTCAACTTCCAGGTAAGTCTCGTTTAATTTTTGAATTTTACGCCGAGCCGATACTGTTATTTTTATGAAATCTTTTAGATACATTAGAGCACCATCGGGTTCAGAGGTCTTGTCCAACTTATTCTCAATATCTCCAGTTTCTTTTAAATTTCCTGTCCAAGCTACAATTTGTTTTAAAAAGAGTATGACCATCTACATGATCCACAACAGACGATCGAAATGACCGTTTCGAAAATAAAATGAATCGGCCGTATTTCACTAAATTTTAAAAGACTAATTCATTTCAAAACTGTCAAACTGAGCACCATTCTAGTGACTATAGCTCCTTGTGAACATTTTGACAATCAGTAGCCTGAGAAAATTGGCGTTCTTGATAGACTGTGGTTTTTTTATAATTATTCAACTAGAGTACGGTCAGACGTCAGCACAAATTTTTCCGGAAAGCCGGCGCAACAGTTCTTTGGCTTTGCCGCGGGAAAATGTTGTCGTCTTTGTCGGTTTTTACGCGATGATTCAGTGAAAATAAGGCATTCCTCTGGCCCACTACTAACTTCGAACCTAGCACAAGACTTGAAAATAATAAATTCTCTACACGGGAGCATTTTTCTTCACTTTAAAGATGTTAGCTTTCTTTTTGCGAGTGAACATACTACGTAGTCGACTTCAAAAACAATGCCTTTAAACCCACTGATCATTTTTTAGCGCATGTAAAATGATTAATTTTAACGGCCATTCGAAACTTTTAAATCCAATCAAGGTCTTGTTTTTCTCTCGGAGTCACATATCGTTAGGTTTTCTTGTTATCTTCTATGAAAGGAGCGCAAGCTTTTAGTTTTTAATGGCGTGCGTAATTTACCAATCTTGAAGTTTTGCGTATTTTGGCACCTTGAACAGCTTGTTTTGTGAAAGATGCGACATTTTCGAAAATTACATTAACAGGTTACTAGGTGACTCGGCTCTTTGAATGATCTTTCAAATTCTTTGAATGATCACCCGAGAAAGACTTCTGGCGATGTGATTGTTTGACAGCCATTTTAACTTCCAGACTTGACCTGCCTGTGACGTCACGATGGCCCTGATCCTCCGCTGCACAGTTCCTATAGGAGTGATTGACAAGTTCACCACCCCCCGCGCTGTACCGAGTCGAGCATGGTCCAGGCCTCGCGAGCAACAAAGAATCAGTAATTAAACAGCATGCTGAAACAACGGATCATGATATACTTCCTAGAGACGCCCAAATCCTCTAAGGCGGCATATCCAATTACGGATATATAATCGTGGTATTCCACTATAGATAGCGACGCCGTAAACGAGAGGAAAGCGTTTCCTGGCGCTTATATACCGTTAATTCAAAATCAGGGACGTCATCAACAACGCACGAGCTTCTCAGCGAGAGCACTAACGAACTTTCAGTTAAGCTCAGATAAAAAGGGTCAGATCAGTTTAAAAAACGTTTCTTTTAAAAACTGATTTCACTCATTGCTCGCATTTTACATCGCCCCGCAGAATGCTACGCAACTAGCGCGTATTACCTCCAAAACACCGAACAAGGTTTATGTATTTCCATCAAAAAAGTAATGAGGTTAGCTTACCTTTAAGTGTGCATTTTGATGATTAAACAAACAGATGTTAGCGCACTGAAGATGTGTTCATTTGACCATCTGTGTTTTGAAGTAGACGTCCTGTTCTATTCGAGATGTTACGTCAACCGTTGCCTAAGGAAACAAAAATTTAAAAGATCGTTACTAGAAATATAGAAGAAAAGCCAGTTCTGTCGCAGGTGTTGTCGTCCAGTTTTATTATCATTGTACTTTCGCCACATGCAAAATCTCAGTCGGTTTTCGCGCCAGGAAACAAATTGAATGTTGCTGCATGTCCGTGTTTTGATGAAATAAGTAATGCCATGGTTGTTGTTGTTCCCGTTTACTACGTTTGTCAATTTTTGTTACTTCCTATCGTCAATGAAGGAGGCTCATCAAAGGCTAGTATTCGTCTCCAGGGGCCCGTTTCTGGAAAGTCCCGTTAACTTTTCGCGCCCGAAAAGTTATTTTATGTGCGCGATGTTTGCATTAGACTCAAATTTTGTTGGTTTTGAAAGCTGAGTAATAAAGTTCTCAGTTGATAAAACAAGTCAAGCTGATATGCGGATTTCAAAAAACAGCTCTGGGCCCGAGAAGTTACCAGGACTTTCGAGAAACGGGCCCCAGATATCAATGCCAATATCGATGCGTGGTGTGCGAATAAAGGCCCGGCACGTTTTCTTTTACATAGAATCGATTCCAGTGGCAACACTTTAGAATTTTTTCTCTGTTGTCGAATTTTTTTCCCACCAAACAAAGAAACAAAACGAAACATGCAATTCACCGCGCAAGGTCGAACTCAGATCGTTCATGTGATACCAAGCCTCCCTCACCACTAATCCACCACGATGATTCACCAAACACCTTAAACATTTAAATATATAATGTGGAGGGCCGATTGTGGCTACTGATAGTGTGCTTCTATTAACTGATACATCCCTCACTGGTAACCCTATCCTTATCCCTAAGATAAGCGCTAACAATCGCCTTATCCTAGCCTAATTCTATTGAACAATCAGAGCTTAATTTCGACCGTATCTAGCTGGACTAAACTAGAGCAGAAATGTCATGGAGCATTGTGAAAGGCTTGGTTACCAATTATGGCATCGATCGTTAACGAAAGGGAAATAAGCGAAAGCGCCAAGTGCCGATAACTCCTTGCGCACAAATCATGTAAAATTTCCTACGATTGTTCCTACGATCCAGGCCTCGCGAACAACAAAGAATCGGCAATTAAACAGCATGATGAAACAACGGATCATGATACACATCCTAGAGATGCCCAAATCCTCTAAGGGGGCATATCTAGTTACGGAAAGTGGCTTTTCTTGGAATCGCGGTACTCCACTATAGATAGCGACGTTGTAAACGAGAGGAAAGGGTTTCCTGGCGCTTATATACCGTTAATTCAAAACCAGGGACGTCATCAACAACTCACGAGCTTGTAACCGAGAGCACCAACGAACTTTCAGTTAACCTCAGATGAAAAGGGTCAGATCGGCTTAAAAAACTTTTCTTTTAAAAACTGGTTTCACTCATTGCTCGCATTTTACATCGCCCCGCAAAATGCTACGCAACTAGCGCATATTACCTCCAAGACACTGAACAAGATTTATGTATTTCCATCAAAGAGATAATGAGGTTAGCTTACCTTTAAGTGTGTATTTTGATAATTAATCTGACAGATATTAGCGCAGTGAAAATGTTTTCATTTGACCATCTGTGTTCTGAGGAAGACGTCCTGTTCTATTCGAGATGTTACGTCCACCGTTGCCTAAACAAACAAAAATTTAAAAGATCGTTACTAGAAACATAGAGGAAAAGCCAGTTCTGTCACACGTGTTGTCGTCCTTCAAGCGGTTTTCCGAAAAGATTAAAGTGCACTTTTATTATCATTGTACTTTTGCCACATGCAAAATCTCAGTCGGTTTTCGCGCCAAGAAACAAATTGAATGTTGCTGCATGTCCGTTTTTTGAGGAAATAAGTAATGCCATGGCTGTTGTTGTGCCCGTCATCGAGCATTGTGAAAGGCTTGGTTACCAATTATCGTAGCGATCGTTAACGAAAGGGAAATAAGCGGAGGCGCCAAGTTCCGATGACTACTTGCGCGCAAACCTTGTAAAATTTTCTACGATAGTTCCATTTCTTTTCGGCCACCGCATTTTAACCAAGAAGTCTTGCTTCTGTCTGAGGACACTTTTTAAGGCCTCTCTCATCTCTCTTCTATTTTTAATAGCGAAATCATGATTGTCAATCCTCAAAAGAAAACATTCTAACTGATTATATTTTTAAAATTTAAAAATTCCTTTTAGGGACTTTCGTTTACGAAATTTTGAATATCTGCAATCTCAGGCGGGTCTATTTTTTTTGTAGATTTAGTCTTTGGACGTGGCACTTTTTATCTAAAGGATAAAACTAAAAAAATACTTCTGTTATTGAAAAAAAAGGGTTCATTGTCAATTTTTGTTCAATAGTCTGTGCTTAAATAAAATAATAAAAAAAAGAGCGCCAGAGGAAGGAGGTGGGCGCCCTCTCCCTTCCGCTCGTGCTCCGCGCTCGCCAATAATTTCTCCCCTGTCCCTCCCCTTCGCCGCACCTGCCACGCAGGCGAAGAGAACAGGGCAAACACTTTGAAAACGCGTTGAACAGTGACAGATTTCATCTCTTCTGCTGTCCTTGCGGATTCAGTGTACCGACTCGCCCCCTGAGATTTGCGTAAGGTCAGGATCAGGATCGTTTTTTTTCTTTTTATTTAAAGACAAACTAAATGTTTGAAAGTAAAAAACCGCAATCTCTCAAAGCTGTTTTTTTAGCACGGGCTACAGCATTTCGTAAAGAGGTCCGATTTTAAAATCTTATTGTAATTGGCCACCGTAAATAAATTCAGAAGTTGACGTTTCGAGAGTTAGCCAGGTCGAATTTACATTACTGATCAACTCAGTAGATAATCCCAAATATTTGTTTCACATCCCCATCGAAGCAGAACCACGGTACCTTTTAATTTGAACAAAGAAGGTGTTACTTTTCTAAGTATTACCTTTGGATCGCCCAACGTTTTATGCATAAATTATTTTTTCGCAACCTATCCGTTCAAGCCAGGAGTCAATGCGTGGGATAAGGTTGCCCCGTGTATTCGAGCCAAAGGCTCATGTATGAAACGCACAAATTAATAAAGTGATTCAATGAAATGTAAGCTCGAAGCTCGAAAAGGCGCTAGAAATTAAGAGAGAGCAAACATCGTAGAGTTTAAAAGAGGAGGAATACCTAAATGGAAACCTGGACTTGTGAGATGACTCTGAAGCATTAAGGTTCAACGAACACCTCTTTGAAAGTCACCCCATTAAAAAACCGTGTCCAACCGGAAGAGGAAAACTAGTAAGTAATTTTAACCGAAAGTACCATTCTTACGCCTTAATTGCCGATTGGTGATGAATATATTTCGATTTGCTATGACGCAAATTAAAATAAAAACCACTGGATACGGCGTAAGTTGAAAAATGTCTTGAAGGCATAAAAATATTGTTGCTTAGGTAAAAATAATCTATTTTGGTAGTGTGGTCTTGTTCTTCTGAATAGTACACGCCAGGATTCCATTTCACATCAGTTAGTCGCATTACTTGGCCGCTACTGTAATTTACACGCAAACATATCAGGAATTACCTTCTTTAGAACTTAAAACTTACCTTCCTTATGTTTCCGTGGAAATTATGAATTATTATTCACCGGGATTTC
Source organism: Siderastrea siderea (assembly GCA_964030785.1). Taxonomy (NCBI): domain Eukaryota; kingdom Metazoa; phylum Cnidaria; class Anthozoa; order Scleractinia; family Rhizangiidae; genus Siderastrea; species Siderastrea siderea. The sequence goes on from CAXIQD010000049.1 coordinate 15,204, forward strand.
ATCAACTCTTGCTTGTGACTTTCTTTTACGAAGTAAACAAAACAAATGTTATACGATCGGTGCCGATTTGGTCCACTTGTAAGCCCTTTAAAAGCTTCATTAAGTCGTTCTCTGTAAATGAAACAGGCTAATTATTAATTATCTCGAACCGGATAATATTGAGAGTTTTGAAAATGTCGTCTTTGCAAAAAGCGAGTCCAATAATTGAACATATTCCCGGTGAAGGAATCAACAAAGGAATCAACAACGTAAGCTAACACTTGTAACGAGGCAAATTGAAACACTGTTTACCAAGTAAAAGTCAGCCCCATAGACCTCTTGAAGGAATACTTGTCGCTTTCAGAGCATTTCTGTTTCTTAGCAAGCTGCATGAAGTCTCTATAGCTAAATGGGCAGGAACCTCAAAAGTTGAACTGTTTTGGCCATTAAACTTGTATCGTCGGCCAGAATAGAAGTGACAAATTTGAAAGAATTCCGCCAATTTTCTCACCTGTATTACATGTCCGTTGAACTCAGCCTTGATTGGTTGTCTTCTACATGCCTAATTAAAAAATGTAACGTTTCGTTTCGTTTCCGCGTAACTCAATAAACTGGACGCCCTTGTCGTAAAGGGAATAACAGTACAGCCTCCGTTTTTTCGGTGTAAATCAAGATCCAAAGACCACAAAAATAGCGAATCACAGAGTCAAGAAAATACCCTTACCCCCCCCCCCCCCTCACCCTGGCCCTCTTTCTCCTCTACTAAATCTCCCTTTTGCGGCAGTCGGGTATTGAAATACCCCAAGCAGTTTTCAAAAAGGCCTTTGACCTCACAGATTGGTGGCCCTGTCAGTTCACAGCAATGAGTGATTAACAAAAACAAGAAATGGTTAGCTAAGTTATGAAACTCAGAAATCTTTCCATTTGTCAGAACTGGCCGGCCTCTCGTTGGTCTAAATAGAAGCCGACAGGCCAGTTTGCGTGAACACTTGCGTGGGCCTTACGTGTTATACGCGCAAGAGCTGTTATAAATAATATGGCAGGTATAGTTCGCAACACTCCGCCGACTTTCCTAGCTCAGCCAAGAAGCATGACCATTTGTCAATAAACTGGGCTTTTCTATGAAAAAGAAATCTTAAATAATTTAATAATTTATGCTTAGTTCTAAAACAGATTATTCTATAATTTAAATAAAAATAAATAAAAAACTGAACTTGCAATGGGCAAACAAACTTTATTATTTCACACGGGTTCAAAATGACACAGTTTGATACGTTTTTAAAATGTTATTCTTTATTTGACGGGATCTCGTGTGAAAATCTACTCTACTTTTCGTGCTTAGCACTATACATTGACAATTTAATTTGAAAATGTCTCCAAGACATTTATGAGGCCCTGTTAGGGGTTTTAGGGATAAGGGATGAGTGGACAAATAATTCAAGGGACAAGGGATAACTGACAAAAAACTTTTGGAGATAAAGGATAAGTGGAATAGTTTTAGGGATAATGAATTTCAGGTCAGCTTCCACATTAGTTATACTTAATTCGTGCTTTTTTCGACTTTTTCCCGTGATTTTTACCACCTCTGACCATGCATGTTCAGTTAATAATCGATTAGTCATTCGAGGCCACTCCAAGCTCCTAGGGTACCGCTTTTGCCCCCAAACAGACCTCGAGATGACCTTTGTTCCCACGTGTGCATGTCATTCTCATCAAGCATGGCTTCCGCTATCACTTGTATAAAAGTCCTTCACGAAGTTACAGCGTGTATATACAAACAAGGAGATGAGAAACCTGCGATGAAATGGACTTCTTTGACAAAAATAGAAGAGTGCGACCTGTCATCTTTTCTTCGATATCCAAAATCGTGCGGCTTTGACGACAGAGAATAGTTAAAAAGGGTGACGGGCCTGCGCGGCTCCCACGCGCGTGTTTTAGCCTTTTAAATGGCTTAAAAATTTAAGCCAGAAGTTGTAACTGCAGTTTTGTGATCCTCTTTTTAGTGTCTAAAAGAGTAACAGACCTGCGCGCCTCCTGCGCGCGCGCGTGTTTTAGCCTTTCTAAAGTTTTGTTCTCACGAGTATATCTCTGAGGGAACGCCCTCTTTTGTACGATATTAGGGGCGGTTCCTTGAAAATGTCGTTTAGCAATGGTTGCTGTGTTATCAAATGCCAGCTGTTCATGGGTATTGGTCTTAAGGTAGGCACTGCTGGGTGATATTGCGTTACAAAGGGCAAGATTCTCTTTTTTGTTTTGTTTTTGTCGGAGGGCTTGATTCCTGTCTTCAAAAGTAACTTCTGAGAGGGTCGTTTGAATAAAGTTTTCTGGGTATCCTCTCTCAAGAAGTTGTGTTTTGAAGTTTTTGATGCTCTTTTGAAACAATGTCTGAGAAAAGTCCGTATTTTCTTGATTAAACGCCGGACCCCGGCGTTTATTCAAAGAAACGCCGGGTCTACAGGGCCGAGGTTAAGTTAAACGCCCCCGGCGATTATTCGGGGTCCCGGCGTTTATTTGAGGTCCCGGCGTTTATTCGAGAGGAGTGTATTAAATCAGGATTATGTGTCGTAACTGCATACTAGTTCCCTTTCTACCATTTTATTTGAATTTTATCCACTGATAATCAAACCTAAACTACCATTTACAATTGTTCTTCTAACTATAAAAACGGAGAAACAAACGACGCATCACTTATCGTGTCAATTTCTTTTAATCATGGTAACTTTTCTGCGGGCTTGTCATCAATCGAGGATCATCTTGAGGGTTTCTCCAGCGTTTTTCCAGCAAGTTTCTCGAATCGTTCCATAATTTTGCCTTTCTCAGAACTCATGGAGCAGGAACCTCGACACCACCTTGTTCTCAATTGCTTGCAAAGTACGTTTGCTGTCGAGCAGTTGCCGACACATTTTTTCCGTGTTTAACGGAGAAAAATTAACGTTGACAAGAGCCGTAATCACCGTTCCTGTCAGTGACGTTTTTTGTTAAATGATGTACCAAAATGATTCACTAAGCATAAGACAAAGTTGGTGACATTGTAGCCTGCGTAGCAAGCGTTTCCGTAGGGCTTTCCGCCCGTTGGACGCGTTTTTCGCTTTTTGGCTGCGCAAAAATTGGGGGCGAGCGCAACACTGATGGAAGCACTTTTTTGCGCCCGCACCAATTTCCCGCGGCCAAAAAAGCGAAAAGTGCATCGAACGTGTGGAAAGCCTTACCGAAACGCTTGCTACGCAGGATAGTGACATTGTTTTTTGTATTTTTAACGTTTTTGGTGAAATTTGGTACTTAATTCAACAAACCTCCAGTCCCGCTGAAGATAAAAAAAATGAATGGCTGAAAAAGGTCGAAAAGTGCACTCATTAAATAAACGCCGGGCCCCAAATAAACGCTGGGTCTACGAGGCCGAGTTTTAAATAAACGCCCCCCGGCGTTTAAATCGAGCAAATACGGTAGTTCTGAGTAGTCTTAGAGCCTCTCCTTTGATGAAGCCTCTTTTCACGTCTGATGGATGGCAGGTTGAAAAATGGGTGTACTGAAATGTCTCAGTGGGCTTAAAATGGGTGCGTACATCTAGCACCGACTCATATCTAAATCTTTCACCCTTGTAAACAGTAGTGTCCAAGAAGTTTGTTTCTGTTTCGGATACTACAGCCGTAAACTTGATAGTCTGATGGTGTTTGTTAGCTTGTTCAGTGAACTGTGTGATCTCTTCTCTGGTTCCGGTCCAGAGGGAGAAGATGTCGTCAATGAATCGTTTCCAGACGAGCGGTTTTAAATCGCTTTAATTGAAAATCTCTGTTTCTACCTTAGCCATGAAAATATTGGTGAAAGTAACTGCCGTTTTGGTGCCCATGGCAGTCCCATGTATTTGTAGGTAGTTTTTTTCCATTAAATTGGAAGGAGTTCTCCGCAAGGATAAGTTTGAGCGCTCTTTGCAGCAGTTGTGTAGGGATAGGAGGTTCGTTTATGTGGAATGGGTTCGTATGCGTTGCATACTATGTTTATTCCCTCCTCTTGTGGTATATTTGTATATAAGCTCATAACGTCCATTGAAACATTGTGTTTTCTAGTACCTTTCTCGGTACATTTTATTAAACCTCCTTTAGGGAAATTAAAATAATAATTCGAGTGCGGTAAATCAGAGAAGTTTTGAAGAATATTGAATTCAAGTTGTTGGTTTAAATCGAGTCTGTGACGGAAAAAAACTAAATTTATAAGTAAAACTTACAATCTAACCTTTAACGATGTGGAGCACGGTACTTTGAACTGGAATTCTACCTGACGAAGCTAAGAACCTGAACATTCAAATGACCGGCTGCATACAGGACTGAAATCTTTCCAAATGTCACCACTATGCCTGTGGCCGTATCAGAACTGATGTAGCATCAATCTCTGAGGTATGCTGTTTGTTGTTGTCGAAGAAAAACATGACTTAATTATATCTCTTCTCATTTTAAAAATATCATTCGTTCAGACGTTTATATTCAAACTGGGGCACTTTTCGGGATAACAGTCTTGGCACTCTTAGGGATAAGGGATAAATGCTCTCAAATTTACAGGGATAAGGGATAAACGCTTTCAATTAACAGGTATAAGGGATAACTAGCTTCCCTAACATGGCCTCATTTATCTAACCTGTGCATTCACTGTGATTACTTTGGTGTTTTTTCTTCATTTAAAATAATCTGAAATAGTTTATAATTGCTAATTTATTTATTCTATACAACAACTGCAAGAAGCCCTCACATCAAATCAAAATTATTGCTTCGCAAGGCGGCCATTTTGATTTTTAGTATTGCGCACTCAAGCTGTGAGGTCTGGAACCGATGCCGCCAGTTTGAAAGGGAGGCCTCGAACTGAGAGGCCTTGGGTAACCGTTCGTAACTTTAGTTTTATTATTTTCGGCACGACATCGCATGCTCCGAAGAAACTCCAAATCCCCAGTTAGGCCTCGTGGTTTTCTCTGTTCCCGACCTTGACCGCGTCTAAAATTTTTCAAAATCGCCTTCGCTTCATTAAAAACACCGGGAAACAATTTGATGTGAGGCCTCCCTGTGCAGCAACGATCACGATGAAACGTGGTCTACCTCGTCAAACGTCTACAAAGGCGTGTTTGACAGTTTTGCATTCTAGACACTAGCCTGCTAGCAGACCCTTTCTGGATAGTCGAGAGGGACATGAAAGCCTATCTCGACGCGAACAATCAGCTTCAATTTTGTATAGTTTCAATAAACAAAAGTCCTTTACAGTTTCTTACGTTACATTTCCCTTCAGTAACAAAACCATTACTTGATCGTGAGCTATTTCTCGATTTAAACTCCAGTTTCTTGCAAAGCAGTCATAAGCTAGCGCTTGAGTATTATGGGGCGTGCAAGGTTGGGGCACGCGCGATCGGAGGCGCGAGGAGCATGCGCTCCCTTGCGCAAGCTTCTCCCGCCTCCGATCGCACCGGTACCCCAACACCCCGTGCGCCATAATACTCAAGTGCCTGCAAAAGCGAGAGAACTTTAATTAGAAGTAAACAACAACAACACACACACACAACAGGGATTTCTTAGAGAATCGTCCATTTCTTACACTCTCAAAGTTGACCAATTAAATTCGTACGCCAGGATTTTGGTATTAATCGATCTAAAAAATTTGTGTTGCGGTAGCGTCTTCATATGCTTGAATCTTCTAAAATAAGAGCCTGATTATTTTGATTTAAATTTTTTTCTACACATGATAATAATCCTTAAAGTCAAACATCAACAGAGTACTTAGGATTCGAATTTACTTGCAGCATTCTCTGTTAAAGCGAAAACAACAAACATGCACCCCATTTACGTTCGCGCCCAAAGTTGTGACTGCCTGAAAACGATTAACTTAAACTGCACAGTTCCTTTGACATTCTAATAAATGTAAACTATAGTTTGTAAGCTTTTAGGAAACGCTTTAGCGAGTGAAACACCTTCAAAGAGGAGACAGTTATAGCCTTTTGAAGTTGACTAATTAATTTCGTATGCCAGGAAATCGCATAGTTATCGCAGTAATTGATATTGCCGTAGCAAATTCAGATGCTTGAATCTCATAAAATAACAGTCTGATTGCTTTGATTTACATTTTCCGATAATTCTTTTGCTCTTAACGTTTTCTTACATATGGGATCAATCCTCAAAGTCGAACACAAACAGAGTTATTTTCCTTCGAGATTACTTGCGGCGTTCTCTATTAAGCCGAAAACAAGAAATACGCGAACCTTTTACCTTCGCGCCCGAAGTTTTGACTGCCTGAAAACGATTACTGAACTTCGATCAAAACTCCTTTGAAATTCTAATCAATGTCAACTATCGTCTGTAAGCTTTTAGAAAACTTTTAATTGAGTGAAATACCTTAAAAGGGTAGAAAGTTATGATCTTTTGAAATTGACCAATTATATTCGTACCCCGAGCAATTAACTATTTATCGGAATTATTAGTGTTGCGGTAGTGACTTCGTATGCTTGACTTTTCTAAAATAAGAGCCTGATTATTTTGATTGAGATTTTGTCCCAATCCTTATATACTAAGCGTTTTTCGACACATGAGATCAATCCTCAAAGTCAAACAAAAAGTTATTTTGCTCCCACTTTTCTTGCGGCATTCTCAGTTAAAGTGAAAACAGCAAACACGCGCCCCTTTTACGTTCGCACCCGAAGTTTTGACTCCCAGAAAATGATAAACTTGAATCAGAATTGCTTTATCATTCTAATCAATGTAAAATATAGTTTGTAAGTTCTTAGGAAACGCTTTAGCGAGTGAAACACCTTCAAAGAGGAGATAGTTATAGCCTTTTGAAGTTGACTAATTAATTTCGTATGCCAGGAAATCGCATAGTTATCGCAGTAATTGATGTTGCGGTACCAAATTCAAATGCTTGAATCTCTTAAAATAACAGTCCGATTGCTTTAATTTAAATTTTCCCGTAATTCTTATGCTCTTAAAATTTTCTTACATATGAGATCAATCCTCAAAGACGAACACAAACAGAGTCATTTTCCTTTGAGGTTACTTGCAGCGTCCTCTGTTAAGCCGAAAACAAGAAATACGCGAACCTTTTACCTTCGCGCCCGAAGTTTTGACTGCCCGAAAACGATTAACTACGATCAAAACTCCTTTAAGATTCTAATTAATGTAAGCAATCCTCTGTAAGCTTTTAGAAAACGTTTAATTGAGTGAAATACCTTAAAAGGGTAGAAAGTTATGGTCTTTTGAAGTTGTCCAATTATATTCGTACCCCGGGCAATCAACTATTTATCGGAATTATTAGTGTTGTGGTAGCGACTTCATATGCTTGACTCTTCTAAAATAAGAGCCTGATTATTTTGATTGAGATTTTGTCGCAATCGTTATATACTAAGCGTTTTTCTACACATGAGATCAATCCTCAAAGTCAAACAAAGCGTTATTTTGCTCCCACTTTTCTTGCGGCGTTCTCAGTTAAAGCGAAAACAACAAACACGCGCCCGTTTTACGTTCGCACCCGAAGTTTCGACTGCCAGAAAATGATAAACTTGAATCAGAATTGCTTTATCATTCTAATCAATGTGAACTATAGTATATAAGCTTTTAGAACACATTGAAGTGATTGGACTATGTTAAAAGAGTAGAAAGTTGTAGTCTTTTAAAGTTGACCAATTAAATTCGTACGCCAGGAAAATAATCAATTTTCGCAGTAATTAATGTTGCGGTAACGAATTTGGATGCTTGAATCTTTTGAAATAAGAGTCCGACTGCTTTGATTTAAATTTTCTCGTAATTCGTATGCTCTGAACGTTGTTTTACATATGAGATCAATCCTCAAAGTCAATCATAAACGGAGTTATTTTCCTTGGAGATTACTTCAGGCGTTCTCTATTAAAGCCACAACAACCAAGACGCGGCCCTTTTACGTTTGCACCCGACGTTTTGACTGCCAGAAAACGATTAACTTACATCAAAACTGCTTTATAAGCTTTTAGAAAACGTTAAAGTGGGTGAAGTATCCTAAAAGGGTAAAAAGTTCAGTATAGTCTTTTGAAGTTGACCAATTAAATTCGTACGCCAGGATTTTAGTATTAATCGACCTGAAAAATTTGTGTTGTGGTAGTGACTTCATATGCTTGAATCTTCTAAAATAAGAGCCTGATTATTTTGATCTAAATTTTTCTCTACACATCGTATCAATCCTTAAAGTCAAACATCAACAGAGTACTTAGGATTCGAATATACATGCAGCGTTCTCTGTAAAAGCAAAAACAACAAACAGGCTTCCCATTTACGTTCACGCCCAAAGTTGTGACTGCCTGAAAACGATTAACTTGAATCAGAGTTCCTTTGACATTCTAATAAATGTAAACTATAGTTTGTAAGCTTTTAGAAACGCTTTAACGAGTGAAACACCTTCAAAGAGGAAATAGTTATAGCCTTTTGAATTTGACTAATTAATTTCGTATGCCCGAAAAACGCATAGTTATCGCAGTAATTGACGTTGCGGTAGCGAATTCAGATGCCTGAGTCTCTTAAAATAACAGTCCGATTGCTTTGATTTAAATTTTCCCATAATTCTTGTGCTCGTAACGTTTTCCTACATATGGGATCAATCCTCAAAGTCGAACACAAACAGAGTTATTTTCCTTTGAGATTACTTGCGGCGTTCTCTCTTAAGCCGAAAACAAGAAATACGCAAACCTTTTACCTTCGCGCCCGAAGTTTTGACTGCCTGAAAACAATTAACTTCGATCAAAACTCCTTTGAGACTCTAGTCAATGTAAACTATCGTCTGAAAGCTTTTAGAAAACTTTTAATTGAGTGAAATACCTTAAAAGAGTAGAAAGTTATGGTCTTTTGAAGTTGACCAATTATATTCGTACCCCGAGCAATTAACTATTTATCGGAATTATTAGTGTTGCGGTAGCGACTTCGTATGCTTGACTTTTCTAAAATAAGAGCCTGATTATTTTGATTTAGATTTTGTCCCAATCCTTATATACTTAGCGTTTTACGACACATGAGATCAATCCTCAAAGTCAAACAAAGAGTTATTTTGCTCCCACTTTTCTTGCGGCGTTCTCAGTTAAAGCGAAAACAGCAAACACGCGCCCCTTTTACGTTCAAAAACAAGAAATACGCGAACCTCTTACTTTCGCGCCCGAAGTTTTGACTGCCTGAAAACGATTAACTTAGATCAAAATTCCTTTGACGTTCTAGTCAATGCAAACTATCGTCTGTAAGCTTTTAGAAAACGTTTAATTGAGTGAAATACCTTAAAAGGGTAGAAAGTTATGGCCTTTTGAAGTTGACCAATTATATTCGTACCCCGGGCAATCATCTATTTATCGCAATTGTTAGTGTTGCGGTAGCGACTTCATATGGGAATGAAGGCGCGGCACGTTTCTGTTTATATAGAATCGATTCCAGTGGCAACACTTTCGATTGTTTTCTCTGTTATCGAATTTTTTTTAGACCAAAAAAGAAAGAAAACGAAACATGCAATTGACCGCCCAGAGTCGAACTCAGATCGTTTATGTGATACCAAGCCTCCCGCACCACTATTCTACCAGGATGATTCACTAAACACCCTAAACATTAAATTATATAATGTGCAGGAGCGATTGTGGCTCCTGATAATGCGCCCTCACTAACTGATACATCCATCACAGGTGACCCTATCCTTTTTCCTAAAATAAGAGCTACCAATCGCCTTATCCTAGCCTAGTTTTATTTAATGATCAGAGACTAATTTCGACCTTATTCAGGTGCACTAAACTAGAGCAGAGATCGAGCATTGTGAGAGGCTTGGTTACAAATAATGGCAATGATCGTTAACGAAAGGGAAAAAAAGCGGACGAATACCTCCTCTCGCTCAAACCTTGTATAAATTTCTACGATCGTTCGGTTTCGTTTCGGGCCTTCGCAGTTGAACCCGACGAATTTTCGCTTCTCTCTGAGAACTAATTTTTTTAACAAAACAATGAGTTAATTCCTAATTCGGCAATTTGTTGAAATTTTTTCACAGAAAACAGATAAAACCGTACCAGAGACAGTTTGGTTTAAGAAGGCGTTTGAAAGTTCAGAGTTAAACTTATTTTCGGAGAAACCAGAAGCCAGTCTCAATAATTAATGCATTTTTTTGAAGAAATAAAGTACTTTTATTATTCCACTGTTGTGTCACTTTATCGCATAAGGGCAAGAGAACGCACAATTACTATTATGTGTTACACTATACAATCCCGGTTTGACCGGTTTATTTTTTTTTTTCAGTGCTAAAGGAGGACGAACTGAAGGAAAAAAAACAGTGGAATAATAACTTAGGATCTCTTTTTCGATGTTTCTAATCTTTCCCTTTAAATCATACTGGAAAAAATGTTTTCAGAGCCACGTTAAATCTTCCCGATCGCAAAATTATGTGGGAAAGTTGTCACTCTCCGCGTCCAGAAAAGTGTGTTCATTTCAGTTATATATCACAGGAGAACTTAAAACTTGGCCAGAGAATAGCTTATAGTTTACGAAAAAATACTCCAATTGAAAACTTTGGTATAAAGGCAACCTACAAAAGGATCAGTCCGTTTGTTTCGCTGAGTGGACTAGGAGACAAACTTAAAAGTGTATGTTTAGCACTTTAAATTTAAAGTTTTCTGAAAGAATTCGCTTCCTTCTACTATATATAGAAAGAAGAACTATCCCTAAATGCTTGGGGACAAGTAATCGAACTAAGCAAATTTTTTCTACCACATTTAATCCGTGGACAATTCACCTTGGCAGAACAACATAAAAATCTGAATCAGCTCACAAATCATGCGGACCCGCGAGGAAATAGATTTTACGCCGAGCCAATACAGTTATTTTTATGAAATCTTTTAGATACATTAGAGCACCATCGGGTTCATAGGTCCTGTCCAACTTATTCTCAATATCTCCAGTTTCTTTTAAATTTCCTGTCCAAGCTACAATTTGTTTTAAAAAGAGTATGACCATCTACATGATCCACAACAGACGATCGAGATGACCGTTTCGAAAATAAAATGAATCGGCCGTATTTCACTAAATTTTAAAAGACTAATTCATTTCAAAACTGTCAAACTGAGCACCATTCTAGTGACTATAGCTCCTTGTGAACATTTTGACAACCAGTAGCCTGGGAACATTGGCGTTCTTGATACACTGTGGTTTTTTATAATTATTCAACAAGAGTACGGTCAGACGTCAGCACAAATTTTTCCGGAAAGCCGGCGCAACAGTTCTTTGGCTTTGCCGTGGGAAAATGTTGTCGTCTTTGTCGGTTTTTACGCGATGATTCAGTGAAACTAAGGCATTCCTCTGGCCCACTACTAACTTCGAACCTAGCACAAGACTTGAAAATAATAAATTCTCTACACTGGAGCATGTTTCTTCACTTTAAGGATATTAGATTTCTTTTTGCGAGTGAACATACTACGTAGCCGACTTCAAAAACAATGCCTTTAAACCCACTGATCATTTTTTAGCGCATGTAAAATGATTAATTTTAACGGCCATTCGAAACTTTTAAATCCAGTCAAGGTCTTGTTTTTCTCTTGGAGTCACATATCGTTAGGTTTTCTTGTTATCTTCTATGAAAGAAGAGCAAGCTTTTAACTTTTTTTTAGTTTTTAATGGCGTGCGTAATTTACCGATCTTGAAGTTTTGCGTATTTTGGCACTTTGAACAGCTTGTTTTGTGAAAGATGCGACATTTTCGGAAATTGCATTAACAGGTTACTAGGTGTCTGGGCTCTTTGAATGATCTTTCACATTCTTTGAATGATCACCTGAGAAAGACTTCTGGCGATGTGATTGTTTGACAGCCATTTTAACTTCCAGACTTGACCTGCCTGTGACGTCACGATGGCCCTGATCCTCCGCTGCACAATTCCTATAGGAGCGATTGACAAGTTCACCACCCCCCGCGCTGTACCGAGTCGAGCATGGTCCAGGCCTCGCGAGCAACAAAGAATCGGTAATTAAACAGTATGCTGAAACAACGGATCATGATATACATCCTAGAGACGCCCAAATCCTCTAAGGCGGCGTATCTAATTACGGAAAGTGGCTTTTCTTGGAATCGTGGTATTCCACTATAGATAGCGACGCCGTAAACGAGAGGAAAGCGTTTCCTGGCGCTTATATACCGTTAATTCAAAATCAGGGACGTCATCAACAACGCACGAGCTTGTCAGCGAGAGCACTAACGAACTTTCAGTTAAGCTCAGATAAAAAGGGTCAGATCAGTTTAAAAAAACTTTTCTTTTAAAAACTGATTTCACTCATTGCTCGCAATTTACATCGCCCCGCAAAATGCTACGCAACTAGCGCGTATTACCTCCAAAACACCGAACAAGGTTTATGTATTTCCATCAAAGAAGTAATCAGGTTAGCTTACCTTTAAGTGTGCATGTTGATGATTAAACAAACAGATGTTAGCGTAGTGAAGATGTGTTTATTTGACCATCTTTGTTTTGAAGTAGACGTCCTGTTCTATTCGAGATGTTACGTCCGCCGTTGCCTAAGGAAACAAAAATTTAAAAGATCGTTGCTAGAAACATAGAAGAAAAGCCAGTTCTGTCGCAGGTGTTGTCCTCCAGTTTTATTATCATTGTACTTTTGCCACATGCAAAATCTCAGTCGGTTTTCGCGCCAGGAAACAAATTGAATGTTGCTGCATGTCCGTGTTTTGATGAAATAAGTAATGCCATGGTTGTTGTTGTTCCCGTTTACTACGTTCGTCAATTTTTGTTACTTCCTATCGTCAATGAAGGGGAATCATCAAAGGCTAGTTTTCGTCTCCAGGGGCCCGTTTCTCGAAAGTCCCGTAAACTTTTCGGGCCCGAAAAGTTATTTTATGTGCGCGATGTTTGCATTAGACTCAAATTTTGTTGGTTTTGAAAGCTGAGCAATAAAGTTCTCAGTTGATAAAACAAGTCAAGCTGATATGCGGATTTCAAAAAACAGCTCTGGGCCCGAGAAGTTACCAGGACTTTCGAGAAACGGGTTCCAGATATCGATGCCAATATCGATGCGTGGTGTGCGAATGAAGGCGCGGCACGTTTTCTTTCACATAGAATCGATTCCAGTGGCAACACTTTAGAATTTTTTCTCTGTTGTCGAATTTTTTTTCCCACCAAACATAGAAACAAAATGAAACATGCAATTGACCGCGCAAGGTCGAACTCAGATCGTTCATGTGATACCAAGCCTCCCTCACCACTAATCCACCAGGATGATTCACCAAACACCTTAAACATTTAATTATCTAATGTGCAGGGGCCGATTGTGGCTACTGATAGTGTGCTTCTATTAACTGATACATCCCTCACTGGTAACCCCATCCTTATCCCTTCGATAAGCGCTAACGATCGCCTTATCCTAGCTTATATACCGTTAGCTTATATACCGTTAATTCAAAACCAGGGACGTCATCAACAACTCACGAGCTTGTAACCGAGAGCACCAACGAACTTTCAGTTAACCTCAGATGAAAAGGGTCAGATCGGCTTAAAAAACTTTTCTTTTAAAAACTGGTTTCACTCATTGTTCGCATTTTACATCGCCCCGCAAAATGCTACGCAACTAGCGCATATTACCTCCAAGACACCGAACAAGGATTATGTATTTCCATTAAAGAGATAATGAGGTTAGCTTACCTTTAAGTGTGCATTTTAATGATTAAACTGACAGATATTAGCGCAGTGAAGATGTTTTCATTTGACCATCTGTGTTCTGAAGGAGACGTCCTGATCTATTCGAGATGTTACGTCCACCGTTGCCTAAACAAACAAAAATTTAAAAGATCGTTACTAGAAACATAGAGGAAAAGCCAGTTTTGTCGCACGTGTTGTCGTCCTTCAAGCGGTTTTCCGAAAAGATTAAAGTGCACTTTTATTATCATTGTACTTTTGCCACATGCAAAATCTCAGTCAGTTTTCGCGCCAAGAAACAAATTGAATGTTGCTGCATGTCCGTTTTTTGAGCAAATAAGTAATGCCATGGCTGTTGTTGTGCCCGTTATCGAGCATTGTGAAAGGCTTGGTTACCAATTATCGTAGCGATCGTTAACGAAAGGGAAATAAGCGGAGGCGCCAAGTGCCGATGACTACTTGCGCGCAAACCTTGTAAAATTTTCTACGATAGTTCCATTTCTTTTCGGCCACCACATTTTAGCCAAGAAGTCTTGCCTCTATCTGAGGACACTTTTTAAGGCCTCTCTCATCTCTCTTCTATTTTAATAGCGAAATCATAATTGTCGATCCTCAAAAGAAAACATTCTAACTGATTATATTTTTAAAATTTACAAATTCCTTTTAGGGACTTTCGTTTACGAAATTTTGAATATGTGCAATCTAAGTCGGGTCTATTTTTTCTAGATTTAGTCTTTGGACGTGGCACTTTTTTTCTAAAGGATAAAACTAAAAAATACTTCTGTTATTGAAAAAAAAGGGTTCATTGTCAATATTTGTTCAATATTCTGTACTTAAATAAAATAATAAAAAAAACTGTTATTAATTTTTACCTTAACAAGTTCGTGGGTTGTGTGTTGACCATTAATAACGGCTGCGAGTCTAGTCTATGGGTTGAGAGTACAGTAGCCTGGGCGGAAAGGGGAAGTATTCGCAAGCGTAAAGCGCGAGTCGCGGGCGCAGAGCGCGAGAGGAAGGAGGTGGGCGCCCTCTCCCTTCCTCTCGTGCTCCACGCTCGCCAATAATTTCTCCCCTGTCCCTCCCCTTCGCCGCACCTGCCACGCAGGCGAAGAGAACAGGGCAAACACTTTGAAAACGCGTTGAACAGTGACAGATTTCAACTCTTCTGCTGTCCTTGCGGATTCAGTGTACCGACCTCGCCCCCCCCTGAGATTTGCACAAGGTCATGATCAGGATCGTTTTTTTTTTCTTTTTTTTTTAAAGACAAACTAAATGTTTGAAAGTAAAAAACCGCAATCTCTCAAAGCTGTTTTTTTAGCGCGGGCTACAGCATTTCGTAAAGAGGTCCGATTTTAAAATCTTATTGTAACTGGCCACCGTAAATAAATTCAGAAGTTGACGTTTCGAGAGTTAGCCAGGTCGAATTTACATCAACTCAGTAGAAAATCCCAAATATTTGTTTCACATCCCCATCGAAGCAGAACCACGGTACTTTTTAATTTGAACAAAGAAGGTGTTACTTTTCTAAGTATTACCTTTAGATCGCCCAACGTTTTATGCATAAATTATTTTTTCGCAACCTATCCGTTCAAGCCAGGATGCTCCAATGCAATCCATTTCTTAATGTCAATGCGTGGGATAAGGTTGCCCCGTATATTCGAGCCAAAGGCTCATGAATGAAACGCACAAATTAATAAAGTGATTCAATGAAATGTAAGCTCGAAGGTCGAAAAGGCGCTAGAAATCAAGAGAGAGCAGACATCGTAGAGTGTAAAAGAGGAGGAATACCTAAATGGAAACCTGGACTTGTGAGATGACTCTGAAGCATTAAGGTTCAACGAACACCTCTTTTGAAAGTCACCCAATTGAAAAACTGTGTCCAACCGGAAGAGGAAAACTAGTAATTTTAACCAAAAGTACCATTCTTACGCCTTAAAGTGGTACTACGATCAAAAAATCACTTTTATTTTTTCTTCGAATTTCGAAACTTTGTTTACTAAACACTCCCCAAGCGAAATTTTAAGCCTTAATCTCGACAAGAAGACTGTTTATTTAAACTGCAATTTTCCGATTTAATAGTCCGCCATTATTACACCAGAAAGGACAGAATGACATCATTCACACACGAGTTTTAGAATGCAGTGTGTGTGAAAGTGCCTTATTTAGTATGCAGCACGGGAGTTTTGAGCTTTCACACTCTCAAACTTGTGTTTTGCATAATTTGTAAGCCGCGTTCACACACTACATTCTACAGCTTTTGAGTGTATGACGTCATTGTATCCTTTCTGGTGTAATAATGGCGGACCATTAAAACGGAAAAGTGCAGTTTAAATTAACGGTCTTCTTCTCAAAATTAAGGCTTATAATTTCGCTTGGGGAGTGTTTAACAAACATAGTTTCGAAATCCGAAGAAAAAATTAAAGTGATTTTTTGATCATAGTACCACTTTAATTGTCGATTGGTGATGAATATATGACGCAAATCAAAATAAAAACCACTGGATACGGCGTAAGTTGAAAAATGTCTTGAAGGCATAAAAATATTGTTGCTTAGGTAAAAATAATCTAATTTGGTAGTGTGGTCTTGTTCTTCTGAATAGTACACGCCAGGATTCCATTTCACATCAGTTAGTCGCATTACTTGGCCGCTACTGTAATTTACACGCAAATATATCAGGAATTACCTTCTTTTGAACTTAAAACTTACCTTCCTTATGTTTCCTTGGAAATTATGAATTATTATTTACCGGGATTTCATCAACTCTTGCTTGTGACTTTCTTTTACGAAGTAAACAAAACAAATGTTATACGATCGGTGCCGATTTGGTCCACTTGTAAACCCTTTTAAAGCTTCATTAAGTCGTTCTCTGTAAATGAAACAGGCTAAGTATTAATTATCTGGAACCGGATAGTATTGAGAGTTTTGAAAATGTCGTCTTTGCAAAAAGCGAGCCCAATAATTGAACATATTCCCGGTGAAGGAATCAACAAAGGAATCAACAACGTAAGCTAGCGCTTGTAACGAGGCAAATTGAAACACTGTTTACCAAGTAAAAGTCAGCCCCATAGACCTCTTGAAGCAGTACTTATCGCTTTCAGAGCATTTCTGTTTCTTAGCAAGCTGCATGAAGTCTCTAAATGGGCAGGAACCTCAAAAGTTGAACTGTTTTGGCCA